>WNWK01000075.1:697500-792500 GCA_009830355.1 Cherax destructor
GGATAGGGAAAAGCCAAACATCCTGAGGAAAGAGTTTGCATGTTTATAAAACTGTAGGGAAGACATTAGATATCTTAAGGATCAGTGGCAATGCCTCCAGCTCACAACCAGAGGAACAAGGCTCAGTCCTGGGGGCGAATGTGAAAGTGAGCATTTTCCCTAACAGCTGCTCAACGTATTTTCAACACTAACCTTGATAACAACACTAGTGTTTTCTAAGTTAACCTCAGGAAAACGACTTGACATATTTTTCCTTAAAATAAATTAAAAATATTAAATATAAAATCAAGATAAGTGTAATGAACGAATGTACCTGAATAAACAGAAGAATGGTCGGTCCAACGTTGGACCTGGCGGAGGTACAGCGTTGGACCTGGCAGAGGTACAGCGTTGGACCTGGCAGAGGTACAGCGTTGGACTTGGCAGAGGTACAGCGTTGGACCTGGCAGAGGTACAGCGTTGACCTGGCAGAGGACAGCGTTGACCTGGCAGAGGTACAGCGTTGGACCTGGCAGAGGTACAGCGTTGACCTGGCGATACAGCGTACCTGGCAGAGGTACAGCGTTGACCTGGCAGAGGTACAGCGTTGGACCTGGCAGAGGTACAGCGTTGGACCTGGCAGAGGTACAGCGTTGGACCTGGCAGAGGTACAGCGTTGGACCTGGCAGAGGTACAGCGTTGGACCTGGCAGAGGTACAGCGTTGGACCTGGCAGAGGTACAGCGTTGGACCTGGCAGAGGTACAGCGTTGGACCTGGCGGAGGTACAGCGTTGGACCTGGCAGAGGTACAGCGTTGGACCTGGCAGAGGTACAGATTTGGACCTGGCAGAGGTACAGCGTTGGACCTGGCAGAGGTACAGCGTTGGACCTGGCAGAGGTACAGCGTTGGACCTGGCAGAGGTACAGCGTGGACCTGGCGGAGGTCAGCGTTGGACCTGCAAGTACAGCGTTGGACCTGGCAGAGGTACAGCGTTGGACCTGGCAGAGGTACAGCGTTGGACCTGTGTGAGAAGGATCTTTAAGAAACAAGACTATCAGAAACGTATCTTTTACACACAAGAGCCTTGAGGTCAGCTGGACAGACATACCTTACCTTTGATGAGTTCCGAAAATCTTTCTACTCCTGGAGCCCGGCCATGGGCCAGGCTTGCCATGGTCAACCTGGCTGTTGCTGCTGGTGGCCCGCTTACCCACATTTACATCACAGTATATATATATATATATATATATATATATATGATGGTATATAAAAGATATTTGCAATGTGATGCAGACAGCGTGGGATAGGAAGAATGATAAATGATGCAGAAGACACAATTATGCAGTCTGTGATAAACGAGGAGCTGAAAGCTAAGAACAAAGAGAGAGAGAGAGAGAGAGAAGAGAGAGAGAGAGAGAGAGAGAGAGAGAGAGAGAGAGAGAGAGAGAGATTCATAAATTAAGAACACCTTGATAGGCCAAGGGAGGTAAGCAGCAACACATTTAAACCTCCCCCGCAACAAATTAATGGTGTGAACCAGCCACAAAATTACACGTTCACGAAAAACAGGTACCCAGGTCTCAAAAATATACAAACCATTACATAATGGAAAAAAAAAGCGAGAGTAGGGGGGCCAATATTTGTAAAGAGCGAGGCGGGTGGAGGGTGAGCCAGGAGACCAGTGTGGAAAGTTTACCTTAAGACAGTCTTGAAGAACATGGTGAGCAGGGCAGGCGTGACCTGATGAAGGGAAGCCACGCAAATTTATCTTGATGCGAACCATTAATAAGGAAGAGGAAGAGGAGGAGGACGAGGAAAAAGAGCAGCAGCAGAAGATCAGCACCACCACCACCGCCGCCAACAACAGCAAGAGCATTATCAACATCAACAACAGTAGTAGTAAGCAGTAGCACTAGCATCAACAGCAGCAATGGTAGAAGCACCAGCATCAACAGCAGCAGCAGTAAGAGCATCAACAGCAGCAGCAGTAAGAGCAACAACAGCAGCCAGTAGTAGTAGTAACAGCAACAACAAAAGCCAGTAGTAGTAGTAACAGCAACAACAACAGCCAGTAGTAGTAGTAGTAACAGCAATAACAGCAGCCAGTAGTAGTAATAGTAACAGCAACAACAGCAGCCAGTAGTAGTAGTAACAGCAACAACAGCAGCAGTAGTAGTAGTAACAGCAACAACACAGCAGTAGTAGTAGTAACAGCAACAACAGCAGTAGTAGTAGTAGTAACAGCAACAACAGCAGCCAGTAGTAGTAGTAACAGCAACAACAGCAGTAGTAGTAAATAACAGCAACAACAGCAGCGTGTAGTAGTAGTACAACAACAACAGCCAGTAGTAGTAGTACACAACAACAGCAGTAGTAGTAGTAACAGCAACAACAGAAGCCAGTAGTAGTAACAGCAACAACAGCACCAGTAGTAGTAGTAACAGCAACAACAGCAGTAGTAGTTAGTAGTAACAGCAACAACAGCAGCCAGTAGTAGTAGTAACAACAACAGCAGCCAGTAGTAGTAGTAACAGCATCAACAGCAGTAGTAAGAGCATCAACAGCAGTAGTAAGAGCATCAACAGCAGTAGTAGTAGTAAGAGCATCAACAGCAGCTGCAGTAGTAACAGCAACAGCAGCAGCAGTAGTAACAGGAACAGTAGCAGCAGTAGTAAGCACCACACAACAGCAGTAGTAGTAGTAGACACCAACAACAGCAGTAGTAGCACTCAACAGCAGTAGTAGTAACACACACACAACAGCAGTAGTAGTAGTAGCACCAGCATCAACAGCAGTAGTAGTAGTAGCACCAACATCAACAGCAGCAGTAGTAGCACCAACATCAACAGCAGTAGTAGTAGCACCAACATCAACAGTAGTAGTAGTAGCACCAACAACAGCAACAGTAGTAGCACCAACATCAACAGCAGTAGTAGCACCACCATCAACAGCAGTAGTAGTAGCACCAACATCAACAGCAGTAGTAGTAGCACCAACATCAACAGCAGTAGTAGCACCAACATCACAGCATAGAGTACACCAACATCAACAGCAGTAGTAGTAGCACCACATCAACAGCAGTAGTAGTAGACCAACATCAACAGCAGTAGTAGCAAACATCAACAGCAGTAGTAGGCACACATCAACAGTCAGCAGTAGTAGCACAACAACAGCAGTAGTAGTAGCACCAACATCAACATAGTAGTAGCACCATCAACAGCAGTAGTAGTAGCACCAACATCAACAGCAGTAGTAGTAGCACCAACATCAACAGCTAGTAGTAGTAGCACCAACATCAACAGCAGCAGTAGTAGCACCAACATCAACAGCAGTAGTAGTAGCACCAACAACAGCAACAGTAGTAGCACCAACATCAACAGCAGTAGTAGCACCAAAATCAACAGCAGTTGTAGTAGCACCAACATCAACAGCAATAGTAGTAGCACCAACATCAACAGCAGCAGTAAGCACCGCATCAACAGCAGTAGTAGTAGCACCACATCAACAGCTAGCAGTAGTAGCACCAACAACAGCAGTAGTAGTAGCTCCAACATCAACAGCAGTAGTAGTAGCAGAACCAACATCAACAGTAGTAGCACCAACATCAACAGCAGTAGTAGTAGCACCATCAACAGCAGTAGTAGTAGACCATCAACAGCAGTAGTAGTAGTACCATCAACAGCAGTAGTAGTAGTACCATTAACAGCAGTAGTAGTAGCACCAACATCAACAGCAGTAGTAGTAGCACCAACAACAGCAGCAGTAGTAGTAGCACCAACAACAGCAGTAGTAGTAGCACCAACATCAACAGCAGCAGTAGTATCATCAACATCAACAGCTGTAGTAGTAGCACCAACATCAACAGCAGTAGTAGCACCATCAACAGGAGCAGTAGTAGCACCAACAACAGCAGTAGTAGTAGCACCAACATCAACAGCAGTAGTAGTAGTAGTAGCACCAACATCAACAGCAGTTGTAGTAGTAGCACCAACATCAACAGCAGTTGTAGTAGTAGCACCAACAGCAGCAGTAGCAGCACCAACAACAGCAGTAGTAGCACCAACAACAGCAGTAGTAGCACCAACAACAGCAGTAGTAGTAGTAGTAGTAGTAACACCAACAGCAGTAGTAGTAGCACCTACATCAACAGCAGCAGTAGTAGCACCAACAACAGCAGTAGTAGTAGTAGCACCAACAACAGCAGTATAGTAGCACCAACATCAACAGCAGTAGTGTAGCAACATCAACAGCAGTAGAGTAGTATACGCAATCAACAACAGTAGTAGACATCAACAACAGAGCTAGTAGTAGCACCAACATCAACAGCAGAGTAGTAGTAGTAACATCCTAGTACAGCAGTATTAGTAGCACCACATCAGCAGCAGCAGTAAGCACATCAAGCACAGTAGCGTAGTAGTAGACCATCAATTACAGTAGTAGTAGACTGCATCAAACAGTAGTAGTAGCATCAATAACAGTAGTAGTTGATCATAACATAAGCAGTCATTAGTAGAGTAGCTCACAATACAGTAGTAGTACTGCACAATAACAGTAGTAGTAGCACTACAACATCAACAGAGTAGTAGTAGTAGTAGACTCACAATCAACAGCATTACAGTAGAGAGCTATCAAAACGATATGCGCATCAAAACAGTAGTATGACAGACCATCAAAACAGTAGTAGCCACCAACAGTAACGCAATAGTAGTAGCTGCTCAATAAGTAGTCATCAACGTAGTAGTAGGTCACAATACAGTAGTAGAGCCATCATCAGTAGGGCATCAATACGTAGTAGTAGCTGCATCAATAACAGTAGTAGTAGGCTGCATCAATAACAGTAGTAGTAGGCTGCATCAATAACAGTAGTAGTAGCTGCATCAATAACAGTAGTATAGGCTGCATCAATAACAGTAGTAGTAGGCTCCATCAATAACAGTAGTAGTAGGCTGCATCAATAACAGTAGTAATAGGCTGTATCAAAAACAGTAGTAATAGGCTGATCAAAAGAACAGTAGTAATAGGTGCATCAATAACAGTAGTAGTAGGCTGCAACAGAAGCACCACCATAATCAGTAGCAGCAACAACAACAGCACCAGCAATAGCAACAGAAGTCATAATTAGTATCAGCAGCATCAGAGCAGTAGTAGCAGCAGCAGTAAAAGCAACAGCAGCAACAACAAAAGCACTATCATAATATTCAGGAGCACAGTAGTAACACTTAGTAGTAATAGTAGTAACACTAGTAATAGTAGCAGCAGCAGCCGCAGTAGTCGTAACAGTATCAACAGCAGCACCATCATAATCAGCAACAACAGCATTAACAACAGAGGAAGGGACAAGATAAAGAACTGGACTTAAGAAGCAATGGGTGGAGAGAGAGAGAGAGATTGCCTTGTTAGTGCTTCATACGAGCCCTAAATATGTATAAAAAGAGGAAGAGGAGAGGGGGAAGAAGAGAGAACAGGGAGGAAGGGAGGGAGAGGGAAGAAATGGAGCAGACTAGATGCGCCTTCCTAATAAGTGGGGGAGAAAGTGTAGGACAAAGAAGAAGGGGAGTAGAGAAGCACAGGGGAAGGGAAGAAAAACATAAGTAGGGAGATGCGACATGGTACAAGAGCGGTATACATACCGAGGCTGAAAAGCATACATACCGAGGGAGAGACGTACACATACCGAGAGGGAGAGAAGTTTACATACTGAGGGAGAGAAATATCCACACACAGTCCGAGAGGTATGCATACCGAGGGAACGTAGTATACGTACATACCGATGGAGGGCAGTGTACATACCGCCAAGAGAGAGTATACATACAAAGGGAATACTTTAGAATGTTGAAATACCAATAATACGAGATCAAATCCCACACTTTCTATCTTGGGATCTGAATGTCTTCCTTCTAACTCGAGAGGTCAATAAACGGAGCCAGAACAAAACATTCCAGTCCTTTTCAGCCATGGGATTGTGACTTTTATTTACCATTGTTTTCAGCTCTGCAATAAGTGCCATGATTTAAATGATTGTTCCACGGTGGGGGGAAAGGGGGGAATGGTGCCATATTCTCCTTGGAGAAGAGGGTAACGGGGAAGGGGAAGAGACTTTTAACACTGAGGTGACAGATCCTGGGAAGAACGGGTGTTGGGGGAATCTAGGCCTACACAAAGTGCACTTATGATTTCCCTTCCGGTGTCAGCCTTCAGCATTCATCTCCCCCAGGGGCGGAATCCAATAACAAACCCCTAGGGAGGCTTCCCTCCAGTGGAATCCGAGAAACTGCTCGTCTTCAGCGGCGTCGTGAATAAACAAACAGAGGCTTTCATTGCCTTCTTCTTCCTCCAGTTCAACACAGGTTTTGGTCGTTTCTTTCCTCTTAAAATTAATCGTCGTTTACACTTCGTACCATCAGTTTTCCCAGTTATTTTACTAATATTACAGACAAAACAATGCCAAACCTAAAAAAATCAGTAGGCTTACTGGGCCATGGGCCATGGGTTCATGAGTAAAACATGTTCAATACTTGTAAGTTTATTTAGGCACAGGTACACACGGGTACAATTATCTTACATAGTGTAAATTACATAGGATCACCTGGACAACAGACTTCATCAGTCGAATACAGAAGTAGCCTTCAATACAGCAGGCAATACTTCCACTAGCGGGTTCCCCTCGCCAGTGACGCAGTCTCTGGGCTGCTACACCTACTTCTGGTTCCACTAGTGGGTTCCCCTCACCAGTGACGCAGTCTCGGGGCTGCTACACCTTACTTCTGGTTCCACTAGTGGGTTCCCTCGCCAGTGACGCAGTCTCTGGGCTGCTACACCTCACTTCTGGTTCCACTAGTGGGTTCCCACAGTGACGATCTCAGGGCTGCTACACCATCACTTCTGGTTCCACTAGTAAGGTTCCATCTTGCCAGTGACGCAGTCTCGGGGCTGCACACTATCTTCATAGTGTCCACTAGTGGGTCACCTGCACAGATTCACAGTCTCGGGCTGCTTCACTCACACTGGTTCCACTAGTGGGTTCCCTCGCCAGTGACGCAGTCTCTGGGCTGCTACACCTCACTTCTGGTTCCACTAGTGGGTTCCCCTCGCCAGTGACGCAGTCTCTGGGCTGCTTCACCTCACTTCTGGTTCCACTAGTGGGTTCCCCTCGCCAGTGACGCAGTCTCTGGGCTGCTACACCTCACTTCTGGTTCCACTAGTGGGTTCCCCTCGCCAGTGACGCAGTCTCTGGGCTGCTACACCTCACTTCTGGTTCCACTAGTGGGTTCCCCTCGCCAGTGACGCAGTCTCGGGCTGCTACACCTCACTTCTGGTTCCACTAGTGGGTTCCCTCGCCAGTGACGCAGTCTCGGGCTGCTCACCTCACTTCTGGTTCCACTAGTGGGTTCCCTCGCCAGTGACGCAGTCTCGGGCTGCTACACCTCACTTCTGGTTCCACTAGTGGGTTCCCCTCGCCAGTGACGCAGTCTCGGGGCTGCTACACCTCACTTCTGGTTCCACTAGTGGGTTCCCCTCGCCAGTGACGCAGTCTCGGGGCTGCTACACCTCACTTCTGGTTCCACTAGTGGGTTCCCCTCGCCAGTGACGCAGTCTCGGGGCTGCTACACCTCACTTCTGGTTCCACTAGTGGGTTCCCCTCGCCAGTGACGCAGTCTCTGGGCTGCTACACCTCACTTCTGGTTCCGTAAGGTCTCTCCTCACACTTTAGCTAAGACCAAGGCGCTGGTCACCTCGAACTACTGATCCACTTCTACTGTCTTCAGTAATGAAATCGCCTCTGTATTCGACTGGTGAAGCCTGCTGTGCAAGCGAAAATTTTCGTTAAAATATTAAAGTGTTTCATTAACCTGTCGGTATTGTATACATGGCAGGTTCAACTTACACTCGCTACTCAACAGTTTATTCCACTCATCTACAACTCTATTGCCAAACTACCGCTTCCCTATTTTCTTTAGAACATTAATTTATCTAACTTCAGTCTAATGTTTCAAGCTGTATCTTGGTTAGATATTTTCAGTACTATATTTACATTCCCTTTATACCCTTCTTCCACCTTAATTATATCTCCCAACATTCTACAACATTCAAGAATGTACATACAATTCTCAATCTACTTTCGTAGGAAAATTCTTACACAGATGAATAACTGTCATCCTTTCACATTTTCCAATGCAGTTTTGTTGGAAAATGACAAAAAATGCAAACACTAGGATATGTTCTGTAATAGTGTTTACATTTTGTCATTTTCCAGCAATCTGTCGACTCCACATTCCATTTTTACTTCATTTGTGTTCATTCTGTAATGTGAGGATGAGAGATGCTTATTATCACTGAGGACTTATTAACAATGTATGAAGTTGCATAACCTTCAGACATCTGTTATTTACAATTCTTGATTTAAATACAAACTATGCAAAGGCATTTTGCCTTGGTCCTCGAATTTTGCTAACTAGTTTTGAACATACAATGATTAAGTTATAAATTATTTACTTCTTAGATGGTGAAGTTATTTTCTTCCATCTGGCGTATTCTTTAATAGTAACAGCAGACACGTCCATGTCGGCCATACGAAGATGGTGATAACGGGTGCGGATGTTTGTCCTGTGGGAGACTAAGACGAGGGTAGATGTTGGGATGCTTTCTGGGGTAGGGTAAGCATTCGTGGGCCCTTCCTCTTACAGGCATGATACGTAGAGGAACCTTGAGGGGGGTGAAAGAACCCAGGAGTTCATCTTAACAGATCGTGAGCGCCACACAACGCTTGGTCTAGTTGTCGTGGTGGAAAACGAAACGAACTAGATCATCCTTGGAGAGAAATGGAGAACAATGACTCGATGGAAAAAAAATGACAAAAAACAGTATATAATCGGATTGTTTACTGACAACTTTTCATCTAATCTATTTGTCATTTGATAAAGTCCTCTTACACTGCATTCGCCTCTCTTTCCTGGATGTGGTGTAAAACTTGAGGCTGGTGAAAGCGTCCACATTGAGAGACACCCCAGCTTGATCTGGATGTGTTGGGAAACTAAATTAAGTGGATCATCCTTACTTGGAGACGAGGTTAAGCCCTGGCAGGGAAGTGAGCGAACCTGAAAACCAGGTAGTGAGCTGACCTGAAGACCAGGCAGGTCCATGGTCCTGGATACCCGTTTCAGAAATATGTTGATTTTGTCTCTGAAGCTGCTAGTTTATTGTGCACCTCATTTGGAGTTACATCCAGAGGCTTTTAAAGAAACTATAGTGGACTTGTGTATAATTTATATTCCCGTTCCTACAACTGTGTAATAAATCATTTTACTAACTCTCAGTGTTACAATATTTACCCTCATCCTCCCAGCAACCTTGAAGAAACAGCACTGAAGAAAATATTAATATTCAGTGAGTAATTCTCTATGGTCAGAAGAGGATATTAAAAAATATATTTGAGTTTAATCCAGAAGTCTGACGTGTTTTATAAGGTGTTGTGGGTCCAGTTAGTGGGTGGTATTGTGTGTCCAGTTAGTGGGTAGTGCTGTGGGTCCGGTTAGTGGGTAGTGTTGAGGGCCCAGTTAGTGGGTACTATTGGGGGTCCAGGTGACTAATAACAGTACCCAGGTGACTCATAACGGTACCCAAGTGACTCACAACAGTACCCAGGTGACTCACAACAGTACCCAGGTGACTCACAACAGTACCCAGGTGACTCACAACAGTACCCAGGTGACTCATAACGGTACCCAAGTGACTCACAACAGTACCCAGGTGACTCACAACAGTACCCAGGTGACTCACAACAGTACCCAGGTGACTCACAACAGTACCCAGGCGACTCACAACAGTACCCAGGTGACTCACAACAGTACCCAGGTGACTCACAACAGTACCCAGGTGACTCACAACAGTACCCAGGTGACTCCAACAGTACCCAGGTGACTCGCAACAGTACCCAGGTGACTCGCAACACTACCCAGGTGACTCACAACACTACCCAGGTGATCCACAACACTACCCAGGTGATCCACAACACTACCCAGGTGATCCACAACACTACCCAGGTGATCCACAACACTACCCAGGTGATCCACAACACTACCCAGGTGATCCACAACACTACCCAGGTGATCCACAACACTACCCAGGTGATCCACAACACTACCCAGGTGATCCACAACATACCCAGGTGATCCACAACACTACCCAGGTGATCCACAACACTACCCAGGTGATCCACAACACTACCCAGGTGATCCACAACACTACCCGGTGATCCACAACACTACGGTGATCCACAACACTACCAGGTGATCCACAACACTACCCAGGTGATCCACAACACTACCCAGGTGATCCACAACACTACCCAGGTGATCCACAACACTACCCAGGTGATCCACAACACTACCCAGGTGATCCACAACACTACCCAGGTGATCCACAACACTACCCAGGTGATCCACAACACTACCCAGGTGATCCACAACACTACCCAGGTGATCCACAACACTACTCAGGTGATCCACACACTACCCAGGTAATCCACAACACTACCCAGGTGATCCACAACACTACCCAGGTGATCCACAACACTACCAGGTGATCCACAACACTACTCAGGTGATCCACAACACTACCCAGGTGATCCACAACACTACCCAGGTGATCCACAACACTACTCAGGTGATCCACAACACTACCCAGGTGATCCACAACACTACCCAGGTGATCCACAACACTACCCAGGTGATCCACAACACTACCCAGGTGATCCACAACACTACCCAGGTGATCCACAACACTACCCAGGTGATCCACAACAGTACCCAGGTGATCCACAACAGTACCCAGGTGATCCACTACAGTACCCAGGTGACTCAACAGTACCCAGGTAACTCACAACAGTACCCAGATAGGCGTGTGTAGGGTGTGTTAAGGACGTGGGCGTGTGCAGGGCGTGGGCTAGTGGGAGTGGGTAGGAGCTAAGCAGTAAGATGATAGCGTTGTGGGCAGCGATGTGTTTACACTGCGCTGCTGTCGCATGGCTCCAGCGCAGTGTGACCCCCACCACCACAAGTAGCAGCTGAGGTAGTGCAGCGTGACCCCCACCACAAGTAGCAGCTGAGGTAGTGCAGCGTGACCCCACCACCACAAGTAGCAGCTGAGGTAGTGCAGCGTGGCCCCACCATCACAAGTAGCAGCTGAGGTAGTGCAGCGTGGCCCCACCACCACAAGTAGCAGCTGAGGTAGTGCAGCGTGACCCCCACCACCACAAGTAGCAGCTGAGGTAGTGCAGCGTGACCCCACCACCACAAGTAGCAGCTGATGTAGTGCAGCGTGACCCCCACCACCACAAGTAGCAGATGAGGTAACTGAGTTAGGGGTAGTAGCATTAGTAGTAGTAGTAGCATTAGTAGTAGTAGTAGTAGCATTAGTAGTAGTAGTAGCAGCATTAGTAGTAGTAGTAGTGCATTAGTGTAGTAGTAGCTAAGCATAGTAGTAGTAGTAGTAGCATAGTAGTAGAGTAGTAGCATTAGTAGTAGTAGTGTAGCATTAGTAGTAGTAGTAGCAGCATTAGTAGAGTAGAGCAGCTTAGTAGTAGAGCAGAGCATTAGTAGTAGTAGTAGAGTAGTAGCATAGTAGTAGTGAGTAGGTAGATGTAGTAGTAGTAGTAGTAGATTAGTAGTAGTAGTAGTAGCATTAGTAGTAGCAGCATTAGTAGTAGCAGCATTAGTAGTAGTAGTAGTAGTAGTAGCATTAGTAGTAGTAGTAGTAGTAGTAGTATTAGTAGTAGCAGCATTAGTAGTAGTAGTAGCAGCATTAGTAGTAGTAGTAGCAGCATTAGTAGTAGTAGTATTAGTAGTAGTAGTAGTAGTAGTATAAATAGTAATACAACGTAAGTGTGTTAGTTTGTTGTTACTCTGAAGACTTTCTCACTTCAATTAAATTTTAGCTGCGCTCCTGTCAGTCTCATTTACAAAAAAATCGCTCTATATATAGAGAAAGAAGCTTTACAAGAGATCATATATGTTATTTTTTATTATTAACACATCGGCCGATTCCCACCAAGGCAGGGTGGCCCGAAAAAGAAAAACTTTCATCATCATTCACTCCATCACTGTCTTGCCAGAGGGGTGCTTTACACTACAGTTATAAAACTGCAACATTACCACCCTCCTTCAGAGTGCAGACACTGTACTTCCCATCTCCAGGACTCAAGTCCGGCCTGCCAGTTTCCTGAATCCCTTCATAAATGTTACTTTGCTCACACTCCAACAGCACGTCAAGAATTAAAAACCATTTGTCTCCATTCACTCCTATCAAATACGCTCACGCATGCTTGCTGGAAGTCCAAGCCCCTCGCACACAAAACCCCCTTCACCCCCTCCCTCCAATCTTTCTTAGGCCGACCCCTACCCCGCCTTCCTTCCACTACAGATTTATACACTCTCGAAGTCATTCTGTCTCGTTCCATTCTCTCTACATGTCCAAACCACCTCAACAACCCCTCCTCAGCTCTCTGGATAATAGTTTTGGTAATCCCGCACCTCCTCCTAATTTCCAAACTCCGAATTCTCTGCATTATATTCACACCACACATTGACCTCAGACATGACATCTCCACTGCCTCCAGCCTTCTCCTCGTTGCAACATTCATCACCCATGCTTCACACCCATATAAGAGTGTTGGTATAACTATACCCTCATACATTCCCTTCTTTACTTCCATGGACAAAGTTCTTTGTCTCCACAGACTCCGAGGTGCTCCACTCACCCTTTTCCCTCATCAATTCTATGATTCACCTCATCCTTCATAGACCCATCTGCTGACATGTCCACTCCCAAATATCTGAATACATTCACCTCCTCCATACTCTCTCCCTCCAATCTGATATTCAATCTTTCGTCACCTAATCTTTTTGTTATCCTCATCACCTTACTCTTTCCTATATTCACTTTCAATTTTCTTCTTTTACATACCCTACCAAATTCATCCACCAACCTCTGACACTTCTCTTCAGAATCTCCCAAAAGCACAGTGTCATCAGCAAAAGCAACTGTGACAACTCCCACTTTGTATTTGATTCTTTATCTTTAACCCCACACCTCTTGCCAAGACCCTCGCATTTACTTCTCTTACAACCCCATCTATAAATATATTGAACAACCACGGTGACATCACACATCCTTGTCTAAGGCCCACTTTTACTGGGCAATAGTCCCCCTCCCTCCTACACACTCTAACCTAAGCCTCACTATCCTCATAAAAGCTCTTCACTGCTTTCAGTAACCTACCTCCTATTCCATACACCTGCAACATCTGCCACATTGCCCCCCTATCCACCCTATCATACGCCTTTTCCAAATCCATAAATGCCACAAAAACCTCTTTACCCTTATCCAAATACTGTTCACCTATATGTTTCACTGTAAACACTTGGTCTACACACCCCCTACCTTTCCTAAAGCCCCCCTTGTTCATCTGCTATCCTGCTCTCTGTCTTACTCTTAATTCTTTCAATAATAACTCTACCATACACTTTACCAGGTACACTCAACAGACTTATTCCCCTATAATTTTTGCACTCTCTTTTGTCCCCTTTGCCAATCCCTAGGTACCTTACCCTCTTCCATACATTTATTAAATAATACCACCAACCACTCCAAAACTATATCCCCACCTGCTTTTAATATTTCTATCTTTATCCCATCAATCCCAGCTGCCTTACCCCTTTCATTCTACCCACTGCCTCACGAACTTCCCCCACACTCACAACTGGCTCTTCCACACTCTTACAAGATGTTATTCCTCCTTGCCCTATACACGAAATCACAGCTTCCTTGTCTTCATCAACATTTAACAACTCCTCAAAATATTCCCTCCATCTTCCCGATACCTCTAACTCTCCATTTAATAACTCTCCTCTCCTATTTTTAACTGTCAAATCCATTTGTTCCCTAGGCTTCCTCAACTTATTAATCTCACTCCAAAACTTTTTCTTATTTTCAACAAAATTTGTTGATAACATCTCACCCATTCTCTCATTTGCTCTCTTTTACATTGCTTCACCACTCTCTTAACCTCTCTTTTCTCTCCATATACTCTTCCCTCCTTGCATCACTTCTACTTTGTAAAACCTCTCATATGCTAACTTTTTCTCCTTACTACTCTCTTTACATCAACATTCCACCAATCGCTCTTCTTCCCGCCCGCACCCACTTTCCTGTAACCACAAACTTCTGCTGAACACTCTTAACACTACATTTTTAAATCTACCCCATACATTTTCGACCCCATTGCTTACACTCTCACTAGCCCATCTATCCTCCAATAGTTGTTTATATCTTACCCTAACTGCCTCCTCTTTTAGTTTATAAACCTTCACTCTCTCTTACTTACTGCTTCTATTTTCCTTGTATCCCATCTACCTTTTACTCCCACTGTAGCTATAACTAAAAGTGATCTGATATATCTGTGGCCCGTCTATAAACATGTACATCCTGAAGTCTACTCAACAGTCTTTTATCTACCAATACGTAGTAGATATATATATATATATATATATATATATATATATATATATATATATATATATATATATATAGCAAAACAACCACTATGAAAAATAGAAGAATTCCAAGCGCTTTCGTGACAACTCACATAATCAAGGAACTATAAAAGGAAACGTGAGAAGAAGGCTTATAAAGGGGCAAGACTACACCTCACAGTCACATCACATTAACAAAGACAACACCTCACAGTAGCGTAACATCTCACGACTCTGTGAAGAGGAACATAAGAAAGGACCTGAAACTCTTCCCAAGAATTAAGATTAGTCCAATTTATCATTAAATTCTTCCCAAATTTTATTAATTATAAATGAATCCAATTTATATAAACCAAAAGAAATATTCATATTATTTTCAAAACTACTTTTAATAAAACATGATTCTATTATATTCCTCTCAACCATGGACTTGCTTGATACAACCTTCTCAGCATTTTGAAAATCAATTGGATGGTTAAAGTCTCTCACATGAATAAATAGAGCATTAGAATCTTGTCCAGTTTTAATGCTATATTTATGTTGTTTTAATCTTAGTTCAAGACTTTTACCAGTTTGACCGTAATAAACTTTATCGCATATTTTACAGGGAATCTTATAGACACATCCGTCAGCATTTTGGGGAATTTTTATCAAAAGTCTTTTACTGTATCAAGATTTTTAAATACAACTTTGATATTAAAATTCTTAAGAAAGAAGGCATATCAACCAAGTTTTCATGGTAGGGAGAACCAACATATTTTGGTTGAATAAGGTTGGTTGTCCCTTTTGGATTGTAAAAAGTATTTCTAGCTATTTTAAAAGATTTATCAATTATGTTTCTTGGGTATTTTAAATCATTAGCTATTTCATAAATTTTAGAGATTTCTTCATCTATGAACTCTGGACTACAAATGCGTAAAGCTCTCAAAAACATAGAAGAGAAAACGACACTTTAACTCTATCTTGATGTGAAGAGTAATAGTGTACATAGGAACAATTATTTGTAGGTTTTCTGTAAATTTTAAATTTAAAATCAATGTTACCCTTAATAATAAAAACATCTAGGAAAGGCAATGAGTTATTTACTTCAAATTCAACAGTAAAATTTATAGAATGAGCTAAGCTATTTAATTTAACAAGGAAATGGTTTATGTCTACATTCTTAGGCATAAGGCACAAAATGTCATCAACATATCTATACCACTTAGCTCTATTGGGAAGGATTGTGTTAAGCAATCTTGTTTCGAAAAATTCCATATATAAATTACTAAGAACAGGTGAAAGAGGATTTCCATTGCCATACCAAACTTCTGAGTGTAAAACTCATCATTAAATACAAATTTTGCATCAACAATACAAAGTTTAATAAGTTTAATGATAGTAGGAACTGGCAATGGTAAATCATAATTAACCAGTTCTTCAGATAAGAACTTTAGTAAATCATCAACTGGAACTTTTGTAAACAAGGAGGTAACATCAAAACTAACCATATTGAAATCATTTAAGTCAGTCAAGGTGCTTAATTTATCAACTAAATCTAAGTTGTTTTTAACATTAAAATTAGAAATTTTTCCAACAATTGGGCTCAAAATATCAACAAGCCATTTAGAAAGTTTATAAGAAACTGAACCTATGGAGCTAATAATTGGTCTAACAGGATTACCAGGTTTGTGTGTTTTAATTAATCCATACATATAAGGTAAAGATGGATTAGTGGAAGTAAATTTTTTAATTAATTCATCTTTGCCCTTCAATAGATGCTTTATTGTTTTATGTTCCTCTTCACAGAGTCGTGAGATGTTACGCTACTGTGAGGTGTTGTCTTTGTTAATGTGATGTGACTGTGAGGTGTAGTCTTGCCCCTTTATAAGCCTTCTTCTCACGTTTCCTTTTATAGTTCCTTGATAATGTGAGTTGTCACGAAAGCGCTTGGAATTCTTCTATTTTTTCATAGTGGTTGTTTTGCATATTTTGATATCACCTGTTTACTGTGATCTTTTTGCATATATATATATATATATATATATATATATATATATATATATATATATATATATATATATATATATATATATATAAGTAACCACGACGAGTGGTATTAATTAATAACAACACTGCAACTAGCCGAGGATTCGAACCCATGTTGTTTTGGCCCACCTCATGGTGAGCGAAAATCACACATGACGCTCTAACCCACGGGACCACGCAATCCTACTTTATATATATTATATATATATAATACAATGGTACCTCTACTTACGAGCTTAATTCGTTCCAGACGGCTATTCAAGTGCCAATACCGAAGGATTTTTCCAATAAGAAATAATGAAAATTAGGTTAATCCATTTCGACCCCAAATACCACAACACCTACAAAATACACTTACAAAAGCACCTACAAAAATACACTTACATAATTGTTCAGTTGGGAGCTGCTCATAAGTAGAGGTACCACTGAGTATATATATATATATATATATATATATATATATATAAATGTAGAGAGAGAGACAGACAGAGACATACACCTATCGGTGTATATACAACATTCACGTCTCAGCATATATACAACATACACCTCTCGGTGTATATAGTAATACACAACTTATACACACTTGAGAGACATACAGGTCTGGGTATAGAGGGAAGCGTCTTAGGCTCCCACACTGCAGTACTCGCCACTCAACACTACGCTAATAGACCCAGTCAGCCGCTGCCTTCAACCATATATCTTGTTAATAATGAAGTTATCACGTCTTAATTAACAAATTGCCGACCAGAATAACAAACAAGAAGAAAAGTAAGAATAAAAGAAGCACAAAACACAAACTTCTTATAAGTAATAATAATAATTTATACACGATATATGGTTACTTTAAACTCTTATATTTGAACCATGATTATTTTATTTTGTGTACTCACCTAGTTGTGCTTCCTAGGGTCAAGTCACATCTCATATAGTCGTAACTAATAACCGGCTTCTCGAGTCCTATCGTACCTATTCGTGAAACAACGTATGAAATTTATCTCCCCAGTCTCATCTCATCGAGACTAACAGAATTTACTGACTTTCCTCAGGCACTTTGTGCTGCCATCTATGCCTCTTAGCCCTCAATATTATTTTACACGTTATTATGATTGCAAAAGGAATAACAGGAAACGGTGGGCATATGAATATTTAACTTCCTAACAAACAGAATCCAAAGAATAATGGCAGAATGAATTCGATGGTTGATACAGTCATAGGTTCTGTCCGCCAAGGCTCGATACTTTCTCCACTTCTTTTTTTTATTCTCATTTCTGAAAGACAGGGACAAGAATCATAGCACTGTATCATCATTTTCAGGCGATACTAAGATCTATATGAAAGTGTCATCAGCACAAGACACAGAACTCTCCAAGCTGATATAAACCAAGTCTTCCAGTGGGTCACTGGGAACAATATCTTCAATGAGAGCAAATTTCAGTTACACGTCACGGAGGAATGGAAGAAATACAATAAAGCTCGAAGTACAAGACAAACTGAAACCGTCCAACAGAACGTAAGTTAAATGTGAGAGACCTGGGAGTGAAAGAGCTCAGTAATATTGTAGCATGCAAAGAGTACGTTACATTTTATTCAGCGTATGTCACACTCCCATATAGGATGCCTCCTAACCAGTGAACCGGGTGCTAAGGGTTTAACGATCTTTAGGGGCCCCATCATTAAATCAGTACCTCGCTTCATTAACCAATCACAGGTGGGCCTGCCAAGTGCTGAGGTGACGTGGTATCACTCACAGTCAGCCCTTGCCAGACCTGCCTCCAGCTGGTTGAAGCACTGTTCTCTCTCTCTGGCTTTTGTCTTTGCCTTGATCACCGTGTGGTACACTTATATTTCAACTCTTGTACATAGTGTACATAAGTTATAATATATATATATATATATATATATATATATATATATATATATATATATATATATATATATATATATATATATATAATAGATAATATCCTGCAGCGTTCTGGTCACGCTCAAACCCATGCCGGGAAGCTGGACGAAGTATTTACATTAGCACTGAGTTGTTATCTGATGTTGTTTAAATACCCCTATTGTATTCTTGTCAATGTTTTTGTCTTGAAATAAAGTTTGTATAAAAGATGGGGTGGTAGGGAAGTGTAATATTCAAATGGCTTCAGAAAGAAACCTAAATTTCTTCCTTGAAGCCTTTATTATATAGATATAATATATATATATATATATATCTATATATATATATATATATATATATATATGCAAAAGATCACAGTAAACAGGTGATATATATATATATATATATATATATATATATATATATATATATATATATATATATATATATATATATATATAATTGAAGAAAAATACAATACTACTGTGTTTATTTTCGCTCCAAACCCATTACGACCAGGTCAACAGGCCATTTATTTCCTGTGTTCGTAATAAATATTATTACAACTGCAAGAAAAATGATAGGTTGGATAATTAGAACTTTCAAAGCAAGGGATGACAAGCCACTGATGACACTCTACAGGTCACTCGTTCTCTATAGGCTAGAACAGAGTTGTACACTAACGGCCCCTTCAAGTCAGGCGAAATTGTTGAGCTGGAAAATGAACATAGAACCTTTACAGTTGGTGCAAACTTAGTCAAGCACCTAAATTGCTGGGAGAGCTTGAAGTCCCTAGAACTGTACTTCTTAGAACGTAAGCGAAAAATATGCATCATAATCTACACCTGCATGACACTAGAGGAATTGATCTCAAACCTGCACACCGAAATCACTAGATATAAACAAAAGAGGCTTGGCAGGCGTGCAAGGATACCTCCAATGAAAATCAGGGGAGCGATGAATAGACAGAGAACTCAATAAGTGTTAATGGACCACGACTCTTCAAAACCTTCCATTCATAAGGGAGATTACCAAAAAAAAAAAACCTGGCTGTCTTCAAGAGGTAATTAGATAGATTCCTCAAAACAGCTCCTGATCAACTGGTTTGTGGTGCATACGTTGGTCTGCGGTCTGTGGACACTAACAACTTGACTGATCAGGCCAGCTACCAGAAGGCCTGCCCTAAGACCGGACAGCGGCGGCGGTGACCTCCGGAAGACATTTCAGGCAGCTCTCCGATCATCTTAAGCTGTTAGTCTTAGGTTACATTTGTATTTTTCAACTCTTAATTTGTGTATAATCGAATTATACAAACTCTTAAGAATTTGTATAGTTCGATTTACCTGTCTTCCTTGAGAAAAGAGACGGGCAGGTGGGTGGGGAGGGAGGGAAGACAAGAAATGGATAAGGGAGAGGGGATGGAGAGTGGATGACTTGAGATGAATGTCAGTTACATCTCTTTAGTATGTTTTCCTCCTTTCACACTTGTTGGTGTCAACATGTGACACAAGATTATCCTCACTTTCATCAACATAGCCCTCCATCATCTCCAACATAACTCTCCATCACCTCCATCAACATAACCCTCCATCACCATAGCCTTCCATCATCTCCATCAACATAGCCCTCCATCACCTCCATCAACATAGCCCTCCATCACCTCCATCAACATAACCCTCCATCACCTCCATCAACATAGCCCTCCATCACCCCATCAACATAACCCTCCATCACCTCCATCAACATAACCTCCATCACCTCCATCAACATAACCCTCCATCACCTCCATCAACATAACCCTCCATCACCTCCATCAACATAGCCCTCCATCACCTCCATCAACATAACCCTCCATCACCTCCATCAACATAACCCTCCATCACCTCCATCAACATAACCCTCCATCACCTCCATCAACATAACCCTCCATCACCTCCATCAACATAACCTCCATCAACATAACCCTCCATCACCTCCATCAACATAACCCTCCATCACCTCCATCAACATAACCTCCATCACCTCCATCAACATAACCTCCATCACTCCATCAACATAACCTCCATCACCTCCATCAACATAGCCCTCCATCACCTCCATCAACATAACCCTCCATCACCTCCATCAACATAACCTCCATCAACATAACCCTCCATCACCTCCATCAACATAACCCTCCATCACCTCCATCATAAAGAACAACACGGCACAATACCGTGACTGGAACAATACACTAACAACCCTCACATAGGAAAATTAAACTTATGACGAAGTTTGTTTCTTTATGGTTAAAATCTCCCTTAATTAGTAGCTTTGTTTTGACAATATAGGCTCTTCCTGAAGCCTCTCATGTTGTCTAAACCACTACTGTGCTGTTGTCTTCATGTCCTTGTCACGGTCTCCTGCTGTTTGGTGGCGGGTTGTAGAATACTACTTTGAACCTTCCAGGTACGACTACTGCTATGGAATCATCTGTCTCACCTCTGTTCATCACTCTCCTCATAACGCCACTCATTTCCGATGAACAGTGCCTCTACTTCCATTCCCTAGTTTATTTCCTCAGTACATGATATCCTGCTGGGAATACTGCATCAGATACCTCAGTATTTAGCCACGAGAAGTGTCATCTCTGGCACTGCCTCTACTAGTTGTTCATTTCTTTCATCACCCAGGTTTGATATTCCTCAGCACATTCCTATACTTTAAGGTCTCTTTTGATTTACTGCCGTCTGCTGTTAATGTGCTGGCTTCCTGTTTCTTGCCTGAGGGGATTGGGGAGATGGGGGTAGGTAGGATGTTGTCTGGAGTAGCCTGTACATGTGTACTTACCTATTTTTTTGCATTGGTCGATTCACAGCTCCTGGTCCCGTTTGTGTGTACTCACCTGCTTGTACTCACCTATTTGTGGTTACAGGGGTCGTGTCATAGCTTCTTGCCCCACCTCTTCGCTGGTCGCTACTAGGTCCATCTTTGTGTGTGTGAGAGAAAGTGAGAGAGAGAGAGAGAGGAGGAAATTTTAATACAATCAAATTTCCTTTAAAATGTAACAATTCTTAACTAACCTCGTTTAATTCAGATTAGTGTAATCCAAATTACTTAACCGAGTCAAAGCATGTGAGTAATCCAATCATACTTCACACATGTAACAACCCCCATGATGACTATAATGACAATAATAATTACGATGACGATAATAACGATAATGGCGATAATTTAAAATAAAAACAATGGAAGCTGTACAGTCAGGTTCAAAACACTGAACTTTCGGTGGTAAATTACGAAAACCATCAAGATAACGATGTTTATAATCATTACTCAAGATGATGATAATGGAGTGAGGACCCCCGAGAGAGTATGGCTTCTGTTTCGGATTACCGGACGGAGGATCAAGCCTTTCCTGATTACCGGACGGAGGATGGAGCCTTCCCCTGATTACCGGACGGAGGATCGAGCCTTTTCCTGATTACCGGACGGAGGATCGAGCCTTTTCCTGATTACCGGACGGAGGATGGAGCCTACCCCTGATTACCGGACGGAGGATCGAGCCTTTTCCTGATTACCGGACGGAGGATGGAGCCTACCCCTGATTACCGGACGGAGGATCGAGCCCCCTCTCCGTCGCATACAGGTTTAGCGATTCATATAATATTATAGTAATAATGCAACTACTAATAATTTATTAATAAAATAAAAATGGTATCACTACTAGAAGTGAAAAAGAACAAGAATTAAGAACAAGAGGCAAAGGCATGAATTAAGGAGAACAAGAATAAAAGAGCAAGAACTAAGAACAAAGAAGAATAAAAGGGTAAGAACTAAGAACAAAGAATAAAAGGGTAAGAACTAAGAACAAGAATAAAAGGGCAATAACTAAGAACAAGAATAAAAGGGCGAGAACTAAGAAGAACAGGACCTAAGATCAAGAACTAAGAAAAAAGAACAAAGATCATGATATAAGAAGAACAAGACATAAGATCAAGAACTAAGAAGAACGCGAAATAAAAAAAAAAGAGAAAAGGAACATTAGAGGTGATAACGGAGGAGAAACAAAGAGCGTGAAGCAACACTGTTTAACTTTCCTGCTGCCTACTATTGTTGAGGGAGGGAGGGGAAGAGGGGAGGGAGGGGAAGAGGGAGGGAGGGGAAGAGGGGAGGGAAAAAGAAAAAGGGAGGAGAGTGATGAAGAGAGGAAGGAGGAAGATGGTGGAGAGAGGATGGAGGAAAGGGAAGGCAGAAGAGAGGAGGAAAAAGGGGAGGAAGAGAGGGAAGAGGGGGAGGATGAAGACGGCGAAGCTATACCCACCACTATTACCTCAACCACCACCACTACTACCTCAACCACTACTACCACAATCACCACTACTACCAAAACCACAACCATCACAACCGCTGGCTCAATATTACATTATAACTGGACAGGCACCTAAAGTCAGTACCTGACCAGCCGGGCTGTGGTTCGTACGTTAGACTGCGTGCAGCCAGCAGTAACAGCCTGGTTGATCAGGCTCTGATTCACCATGAGGCCTGGTCACAGACTGGGCCGGAACACTCTCCAGGTAAACTCCAGTATGTATGTATGTATGTATATATATATATATATATATATATATATATATATATATATATATATATATATATATATATTAATTATTGTAACCACAAACGAGTGGTATTGATCAATAACAACACTGCACTAGCCAAGGAGCAGAACCCATGCTGCTTTGGCCCGCCACATGGTGAGCGCGCCACTATGCATAACTTTTCCACTAGTGGGTCTCGCTCACCTGTAACGCTGTCTCCAACTGCAACACCTTCCCTCTGGCTCCAGTATGGAAGGCTAAGGGGTTGAACACATCCCATCAAGGCAAGAGAACTGAACACCTCATATAAAGGCTAGATGACTGAACACCTCCTATAAAGGCTAGATGACTGAACACCTATCAAGGCTAGATGACTGAACACCTATCAAGGCTAGAGGACTGAACACCACTTATCAAGGCTAGAGGACTGAACATCACTTATCAAGGCTAGAGGACTGAACATCACTTATCAAGGCTAGAGGACTGAACATCACTTATCAAGGCTAGTGTACTGAACACCACCTATCAAGGCTAGAGGACTGAACACCACCTATCAAGGCTAGAGGACTGAACACCACCTATCAAGGCTAGAGGACTGAACACCACCTATCAAGGCTAGAGGACTGAACACCACCTATCAAGGCTAGAGGACTGAACACCACCTATCAAGGCTAGAGGACTGAACAACACCTATCAAGGCTAGAGGACTGAACACCACCTATCAAGGCTAGAGGACTGAACACCACCTATCAAGGCTAGAGGACTGAACACCACCTATCAAGGCTAGAGGACTGAACACCACCTATCAAGGCTAGAGGACTGAACACCACCTATCAAGGCTAGAGGACTGAACACCACCTATCAAGGCTAGAGGACTGAACACCACCTATCAAGGCTAGAGGACTGAACACCACCTATCAAGGCTAGAGGACTGAACACCACCTATCAAGGCTAGAGGACTGAACACCACCTATTAAGGCTAGAGGACTGAACACCACATATCAAGGCTAGAGGACTGAACACCACCTATCAAGGCTAGAGGACTGAACACCACCTATCAAGGCTAGAGGACTGAACACCACCTATCAAGGCTAGAGGACTGAACACCACCTATTAAGGCTAGAGGACTGAACACCACATATCAAGGCTAGAGGACTGAACACCACCTATCAAGGCTAGAGGACTGAACACCACCTATCAAGGCTAGAGGACTGAACACCACCTATCAAGGCTAGAGGACTGAACACCACCTATCAAGGCTAGAGGACTGAACACCACCTATCAAGGCTAGAGGACTGAACACCAATAATCAAGGCTAGTGTACTGAACACCACTTATCAAGGCTAGAGGACTGAACACCACCTATCAAGGCTAGAGTACTGAACACCACTTATCAAGGCTAGATTACTGAACACCACCTATCAAGGCTAGAGTACTGAACACCACCTATCAAGGCTAGAGGACTGAACACCACCTATCAAGGCTAGAGGACTGAACACAACCTATCAAGGCTAGAGGACTGAACACCACCTATCAAGGCTAGAGGACTGAACATCACCTATCAAGGCTAGAGGACTGAACACCATCTATCAAGCCTAGAGGACTGAACACCATCTATCAAGGCTAAACTGAACACCACTTATCAAGGCTAGAGGAATGAACACCACTTATCAAGGCTAGAGGACTGAACACCACTTATCAAGGCTAGAGGACTGAACACCACTTATCAAGGCTAGAGGACTGAACACCACTTATCAAGGCTAGAGGACTGAACACCACTTATCAAGACTAGAGGACTGAACACCACCTATCAAGGCTAGAGGACTGAACACCACTTATCAAGGCTAGAGGACTGAACACCTCCTATCAAGGCTAAATGACTGAACACCACCTATCAAGGCTAGAGGACTGAACACCATCTATCAAGGCTAAATGACTGAACATCTTAAAATTACCTCTCCACTTCTTCCACTGGAATAGTCACTTTTTTATTCAACTGAAGAAGCCTGCTGCGCGGGGAAACGTTTCATCAATAAAGCTATCCAATGTTGCATGTGTTGCATTCATCACATGTTCTAATTTTAATCAGAGGGAAGCGTCAAACCCGTAGGGGCAATATAGCCTTAATATATTGTGGAATAATTATTTTACCTTAACACACACACACACACACACACACACACACACACACACACACTTTCACTCTCAACAATTATTAAACTAAGTTGAATGCATTATTTTTTTTTTACTTTGCTGGGGAATCGAGTCACAGCTCCCGGCCCTGCCTCGCAACTCGTCTTAATTTGTATCCTTTATCAGATGCTTTCTTATTTCCTCCATTCAATACGCCTTCCACCCCTTCTTTTTTTTTTGCTCCTCTCACTTCTCATTTTTCCTCTTCTTATCTCTCATTTCTTCACATTTTCATTATTTTATTCCATCAAGAATACCAGATCCTTTTTACTGGAGATTCAGTCCCTTTGGTGCCTTATAAATACGATTTTTTTAATTTTTCTGTGGGAGATGACGGGGGAATTTGTTCGTTTACTTTGTGAAGGAATCTGCGTATGCAGGTGACGCAAGTGCGCGCGTGCGTGTGTGTACGCCCGCTAGAGCGCATTAGTTTCCATAGATATTGGCGAGCGTACAAGTAGCATTTGCGTGTATTGAATACGCTGATTAATTAGACACACGTGTAACACTTTTCATCTTTATTGAGGAAACGTTTCGCCACACAGTGGCTTCATCAGTGCAATACAAAGAAGAATGGTTGAAGATCAGGAGTTTGAGGTAATCAGTCCCTCAGCCTGAGTCGATGTGATCAGTCCATCGGCTTTGGAGAAATAGTATTTGAGGTGGTCAGTCCCTCACCCTGGAGAAGAGTTCAGCTCCATGATGCCTCTGTATTTGACTGAAGAAGCCTGAAGCCTACTTTGTAGGTTTCTTCAATAAAGATACCCAACTGTTGCACATGTGTTTTGAGAGAGAGAGAGAGAGAGAGAGAGAGAGAGAGAGAGCGTGTGCGAGGCGGTGGGTGCAGGTGGCAGAGCGGAAGGCATGCAGAAAGATCAACACAGCCCACGGAGTCCCGAGACAAACAATCAGTGTTGATGCAGCGAACCCACGTGAATGTGGACCGTGGGTTCTGTCCACCTACCCTTTACACCTGTGCTCTCCTTCCCCCGACGCACACCTGTCCTTCGCAATGTCTTTGTCCTGGACTGGTAAGAGCACTTGACTCAGACGCAAGTTACCTGGTTCGATACCCTGGCAGGGTGAGACATACTCGGCAAGCTCCTGCAAATCAGCTTAGCCCTGCCCAGCTTATCTTGGGCCAGCTTACATTTAGTGGGTGTTACTTATAGCAAGGGAAGTAGGTGTTGATAAAGACACTATTTTTTTTATTAACACATCGGCCGATTCCCACCAAGGCAGGGTGGCCCGAAAAAAAAAACTTTCATCATCATTCACTCCATCACTGTCTTGCCAGAGGGGTGCTTTACACTACAGTTATAAAACTGCAACATTAACACCCCTCCTTCAGACACTAATGTACAGTTTAAGACATTTATTAGAGGAACGTTTCGCCACTAGTGGCTTCTTCAGTCCTAATACAGAGATAACTAGGAAACGAATATATAGAGTGGTAGGAGTAGTAGCAGTACCTCATCCTAACCCAATCTATCTCTTCCTATATTATCCTAACCCAACCTATATGAACTTCATCTGATTTAAAATTAAGAAAATAGCATTTAAGGAGAAAATGAAAACGTCAAGAAATTGACGCAGAGCACCACGTCCAAATACGGACGTAAAATGGAACTGGGAACAACGCGTCATCTCAGTGAATACTGTACTGTTTACCCACAGTTCATCCTATGTTCAGTAACGTAAACAAAAAAGAATGGGTTAGAGAGGCTACAGTAGGCATAGTTACTTTTTTTTAGATACAGTATCTGCAAGTACCTAACAAAAACTAGTAAAAATGGTAAAAAGTAAACACTGGTGCAGCTGAACACAAGTGATGAACACGAGCAGCAGGTGTAAGCACACTTACCCATCGTACCGTCTCACCGGAGGATCGACCCCGTAACTTTCCGGTTTTGAGTAACTACACTGTAGTGGTTGGGGAAAGGTTTAAGGAGGGAGGGGGAGGGTTGAGTGTGGCGGAATGTACGTGTAATTTAAGCTTAGGAAAGCTTTGTCAGGAAACAGGGCAAGTGTTTCCTGATGCGGGTTTTAGTCACATGATGACCCGGAGCTGGAGCTTTTGGTCATCTGATCGAGGTCGACCCCTTTAAAAATTATGATTATAACCATTAAGTTACTAACTATAATGTAAGGGAGCCACCATTACCTGAAGCAACGGATTAGATCTTAACAGATTTTGCCAACGACGCTGCTAGGTTATTGTGCACATCCGTCCTGTGGATGGTACAGCAAAAGCATTGAAGGCCCAGGAACTAGGCTTCAAAAGGGTTAAAGTAGTACATCAATATCTTCAGATGGAACACCAGAATGCTCCGTATCACCGGTGATCTGGATGAGTTTGGAAGGCGGTGGTGGTCGGCGGTGTTGGTTGTGTTGACGTTAGCGTCGCGTGGCGAGACAAGCAGCCAGCCAGCCAAGCGTCAATATGCTCTCCGTGCTTCCTCAACGCCCACTCCTCCCTCCTGCAACTCCCTCTGCTGTATCTACTCCAGGTGTCGCCTTGGGGCGACACCTGGTTGAAGTGACTGCAAAGGTTGAAGTGACAAAGGTTGAAGTGACTGCAAAGGTGTTTGTGGTATACCTGTGTGGCATACGCTGCTCCTTGAACCAACACCTGCTACGCCACACATCAGTAGCTCTGGACACGTATTTATTTATTGATACGTAATATTCAACTCCCCTTCTGCCTTATTTTTACAACTTAACAAAATCACCATATTAATTTAACTTGTGTCTGTAAATCCCACTTCATGCGCTTCTTGAGCTCACTTTGATTTTAATGTTTTTAACCATTTTCCTTTATGCAATACAATAGCTAGGAAAATAAACTTCTAGTGTAGTGTTTACTGTTAAAATACAGCTGAGCTAAGATAGAAAACTGCGTTGCAAAGCCACAATGAGAAGTAAACAGTTTGAGAAGAGAATAACATGTAGCTTGAGGGCTGGTAAATTTTTGATAAAATTATAGCTGAGCTTACACAGTGGTGTGGATGTACGTTTTTGGATGGTGTGGATGTGAGTGTGAGATGTGTGTGTGAGTCTATGGAAGGTGGGGATGTGGACTTCAGGAGCGAGTTGGTGTGGGATCTGTGGAGAGTGTATGAACTGTGGGGGACGAGGGTGTGGGTTTGTGGAAGTTCTGGGATTTTTTTTTTTGTGGAGCGTATGGGGTTGAGTATAGGTGTGAGCCGGTGAACAGTGTGGGTGAGTGTGGGTCTGAACATAGTGAGTCTGTAAGAAAGTGGGCGTGGGTTTGTGGAGGGTGCAGGTGCTTTCTTGTGTGTGGGGTTCGGAGTGCACCTGTGATCTGTGGAGGGTCCAACTTGCACCTCTGTGGAGAGTGCAAGTGTGGACCTTTGTGGAGTGTGGGTGTAGACCTGTGTAGAGTGTGGATGTGGGCTTGTGAAGTGTGGGTGTAGGTGAATGATGGAGGAGCATTAGTGGTTTGTGACCAGTGTTCGTCCTGCCTGGCTGCCCTTACCACACACACACACACACACACACACACACACACACACACACACACACAGGTGAACCAAGAAAGGGATGTGTGGAGTGTATATTTTTGGACTAAGGTTTTAGATACAGTACCACACAAGAGACTGAGGAGCAGGCAGGAGTAACAGTGAAAGCACTAGAATGGATCAAGGACTACCTAACAGTTAGGAAACAATCAATGAATGTCTGAGGTATTGGAATGGGCGCATGTGACGAATGGGATTCCACAAGGATCAGTACTGGGACCGGTACTACTTTTAGTGAATGTGAACGACATGTCAGATATATCTTATGTTTATGGATGATGAGAAAGTGAGGAAAATACAACCAAGAACTGACAAGGCAAGTATACAAACTGACTTGGATAAGCTACTGGATTGGTTTGAGAAGTGACTGTCTGAATTTAGCCCCAGCAAATGCAAAACAATAAAAATTGGGGAAGAGGAAAGAAGACCAGAAATGGAATACAGACTCGAGAAACTAAGGTTTCAAGACTCGCTCAAGGACTAGGGATTGGGGACACAGTACCAAGCATATCGCCTGAGGTTCATATCAACCGAATAACCTCTGCAGCAAATGCGCCTCTGGCAAATCTAAGACTAGGTTGCAGTAAGTTTAACAAAGAGTCATTCACTACACTATATCGACATACAGCATCAGCATGAAACCCACACCTAATCAAGAATGCAAAAAAAAAAAAGCTAGTGAAAAGGCAGAGTTTTGCAACGAGATTAGTTCCGAAGTATGAACTATGAGACGAGACTATAGAAGCTAAACCTGATAACATAGAGAACAAAAGAACCAAGAGGACAAGATAACGTACAAAATGAGAGGAATTAGCGTGGTGGTCAGGGACAAGCTGATCAAGAGGTGAGAAGCAGGTACACGAGGACAGAGCTGGAAGCTCTGTCCGTGAATCACAGGGATGTTAAGAGTGGTCTGTAAGTAGCACAATCCGGACAGTGAATTTGAAGAGACAGGATCCATGCACAGCTTTATGAATATGTATGTTAGGGCTCACTAAACCAGGAGTGAGGCCAGCTCAGAGGCAAGGCCAGGAGCAGAAACTCATCCTCTGTAACCACAAATAGGTGAGTACACACACACACGTTTACCAAAATTGTGAACGCACGTTAACCACCACTGCCTGGAGAGAAGTCTCTACCTGCTGACACTGAAGCGAGTCCAGTTATCTACATACGAATGGAATCCCAAAATATATAAAGGGAAAATTTATAAGGAAGATTAATAGTTAAGGAAAAGTTATGGATTTTAAGATAAATTATTGAAAACAGCAGCCCTTCGTTTACAATATACTGGAGGCCACAAGATCAAAACATAGCATACCCTGACACCAGGATAAAAGGAATCTAGTGGATGGACACTCACATTGACAAGTCTGGAGCAAAATCATGTTTGGTGGAAAGAACAGAGAAAAAATTAAACAAGGAAAAATGTTAATTTGAAAACTGGAATAGACGTAATGAAGGTTTCAGTATAACAAGCACAGGAAATGTTAAAAGGAGGATATAAAAAAGAGAGGGGAAATGATCAGGAATTGGCTGAAATTAAGGATGACATATAGAAAGAGATAAAAGTCTTTGAAGATATTCATGCTGGTATGAGATAAAAATAGAACTAGACTCCCAGGTGCAGCTAGCTCAGAGTATCTCTGATACTGTTAACAAATGCCGTAGACGGTGATGAAATGACTGGAAGAGGAAAATCAAGTCAAGGACATATGTGCAGCATTTTGGAATTTTTTTTCCGAAACGTTTGGCCTACACAGGATGCTTCGTCAGTCGTAAACAGAGGTGACTGAAATTGGAGACAGCAGAAGCAGTAAGAGATCTAGATAAAGATGAGGTAATCAGTCCCTCAGCCTTGAGCAATGTCCAGCACCTTGGCCTTGAGACCATGATGCTAGACGCTTCTCAAGGCTGAGGGACTCCCACCACAAAACTACTACGTCAAGGCTGATTACATCATCTCTAACCTCTCCACTGCTTCTGCCGTCTAATTTTATAATCACCTCTGTACGTGACGAAAAAGCCTACTGTGTAAACGAAACGCTTTGACAATAAAAATTCCATCTGTTATATTCAACTTGTCACTAAATAACTAAAAACTAGACAGAGCAGCAGATGGCAAAGGCTAAGAAGATTACTGCCAGAATAAATATTAATTCTGATGAAAAATAAGTGAGATTGCAAATAATTCTAAATCTACTGGGGGAGCCTAGTGAAAGCAGATAATGTTATTTTTTGTGTGTAGGAAAGGAAATGAAATCAAGAATAGAAAGAATCAAAGAACGACACGTAAATGAGATGGCAAAATGCTCAGTGGATTTTACGATTCGAGAGTATTGATGTACAATGGTACCATATGCCTACAATATGATGTACAGTGGTACCATATGTCTACAATATCATGTACAGTGGTACCATGTGCCTACAATATCATGAACAGTGGTACCATGTGCCTACAATATCATGTACAGTGGTACCATGTGAATACAATATCATGTACAGTGGTACCATGTGAATACAATATCATGTACAGTGGTACCATGTGAATACAATATCATGTACAGTGGTACCATGTGAATACAATATCATGTAAAATAATAATAATAATAATAATATTTTTATTTGGACATGATACAAAGAATTACATTTGGTTATTGAGATTACATGAAGTGTACATGCCAAAAGGCCCTAGTATGCAGGGCATTTTGGGCAGAATGATACCATATGCCTACAATATCATGTACATTGGTATCATGTGCCTGCAATATCACGTACAATGGTACCATGTGCCTACAATATACTCATGTTATTTTTTAAAAAGACATTTTGCTCGCCAAGGACTTTATAAATTCACGAATTTTCAGAGTTATTGTCGGAGAAAAAATCACGGACACTGTCACTGTCATTGAAAAATATATAACGTTATACAGGACAGATGAAAAATAAGAGGGTGGAAAGAACATGCCGCTAAGAATGCCATTTATGATAAAGAGCAGAGATATAGAGAGACTGGAAGTCTATAAGAATATATTGTAAAAAAGGCCTTTCAGAAGATGTGGTGACAATAAAAGGCTTCACAAACACTGTTAAGAGAGTAACAAGGCCGTATCAACTTATACTGTTTCTCAAAGAAACGAATACAAAGCAGAGCCAAATACAAAAAAATATTAAATGAGAAATAACAAGATAAAAACGTGTAAATATTTTATATACTAATACAGATTGAGCTGCCTAGTATGGGCCAGTAGGCCTGCTGCAGTGCTCTTCGATTTATGTTTTTAATTAATAAAAATGTAGGCTACTTGAACTTATCGGAGTTACTTTCCCCCGCTGCTAGGCGCCAGACCAGGCCTTCCTGTTGCTACCAGCCACGCATCACAGTCCAGTGAACCAGAAACCGACTGGAGAAACTTATCAGGTTTTCTCTTGAAGACGACTATGGGGGGAGGGGTTTGTTGGTAATGTCCCTTATATATGAAGGGAGCGTCCTATAAAGTATTGGTCCCCCTCTGACAATGTCACTTCCGAGTCCTTCACGTTGAACCTCTGTTCAACAGAATGATTTGAGTTTGTCTTATACACTATTCCAGTCTTTAATTCTTAAAATTTACAATACCTGAGTAGTTAAAATTTCTCCTCATTAAACACCATATTGTTATTAGTGTTCCACTGAAAGACTTGGTTTATATCAACTTGAATATTCGCTGTGTTCTCTGTGGATTCCACTCTAAAGATTCTGTTATCGTCTGCAAAGAAATGATGCGATACTGATTTTTGTCTCTCAGTCTGAGTCGGATATAAGAATGAGAAAGAGAAATGGGAAAGTACTGTACCTTAAGGAACAGAGCTTTTCACTGTAACAACCTCAGATTCCAATCTGTTAATCTCTGGGTTCTGTTTAAGAAATTAAATATCCGACTGCCCACTTTCCAAATTGTTCATTTTGTGTTTTTACCTCAGTCGCACTTATTGAAATCTTTTGCAAAATCTGTGTACACTACCTCAACATTTTGCTAGTCTTCCAGTGCATCCAGGGCCATATCATAAAGGTCCAGCAACCGTGAAAAGCAGGAGCGATCCAGTAGCATATTCAGAGATCAGAGGACCCTAGCGGAACATTTTGGGGCCCTTTGCTGATATCAGCCACATGGTGTCAGCCATATGCTGGCAGCCACCTGCTGTCAGCCACATCCTGTCAGCCATGCCTTATAAACTGATTTTTCATAAATAAAATATTCAAGAAAACGTGGAAATAACCAAAAAAATGCGTTTTAATTTCAGAACTGAAATTGTTTGTAATTTATGCAAAGAAACCACCAAACATGTGGGATAGTAGCGAGACTCAAGAAGGTATACAGATAGTTAACTATCTGCGGGGCCCCAGCAGTCGTGGCCCTCGTCGGCTCCAAAGTCCACTTACCGGTAAATCCGGGCGAGTCAGCGACTTGCTCTAAGCCAATGATCTGGGTACAATAAGAGAAAAAACTCATATAATCTAAAACTAAACTAGAAAAAAAGATATTTTAAATGAGGTTGTATTTGACAGAAATTATTCAGTGTAAAAAAGAGACAATAAGGAAGAAATGAAGGGGGTATGGATGAGAGTAGGGAAGGAAGGTGGAATAGGAAGGGAGAGTAGAGAAGAAGGGAGAGGAGTAAGAGTGGAGAAGGAATGAGGGGTAGTGAGAGTAAGGAAAAATGAGGGGAAGTAAGAATGAGAGTAGGGAAGGAGGAAAAGTATGAATATTGGTAAAATAAATAGCATCAATGAAAAAAAAAATGCAGAACACAATTTTTTTAGAAATTTTAGTGATAAAAATAGTGAGATAAGTAACTCCTGATAATACAACGCACTGTTATCTCTCTCTCTCTCTCTCTCTCTCTCTCTCTCTCTCTCGAAGAGCTTGTTATGTGAGAGATTACATAATATACTAACAGAATTATTGATAAAGAGTCATCCTTTCAACTGGAAAAACAAAGTGGCGATTTTGGTCAATTTAAGTGGCTGGTACTGAAAATGGTGAATAGGTTATTAAATGTTTTTTTTCCTAGAATCATCATAAGCTATGTTAGGTTAAGTTATTTAGTTATTAAAGTTAATATTCAACCACAAATAAGCAAACTGAAAAAAAATGGCCGCGTTGCGTCTGGCAACGAGGCAGCTGAAAGTGGTCAGGGAACGTTCGGATGTGTACGATAATGACGGATGCTGGGAGACAAGGTGTAGGTTTCAATATCAGGTGTAGGTTTCAATACTGGAGTTTACCTGGAGAGAGTTCCAGGGGTCAACGCCCCTGCGGCCCGGTCTGTGACCAGCCCTCATCTGGTATTAAATATATAATAACTAGATATTACGAAGAGTTAATTTTTGCAACTAAATATTATCAATAAATAACATTTTGACAGTTCCCGGGGTTCATCGCCCCTGGGGCACGGCCCAGGACCAGGCTGGTGTGGACCACAGGTTAGTAGCCAGTTCTGTTCACTGGATAATGTGGACCACTGAGTGGTTCACTGGCTAGCGTGCTCCATTGAGCCGTGACTAGCATGGTCAGGTAGCCGATGTAGTCCAGTGGCCAGTGTGGTTCACTGGCCTCTGACCAGTGTGGTTCACTGGCCTCTGACCAGTGTGGTGTCAGTGGTTTGGCCGTGGTCAGTGGCCACGTGGTAGTGGCGCGTGGTACAGTGGCAGCGTGGTACGTGGCCAGGTGGTCATGGCCACGTGGTACAGTGGTTACAGTGGTCAGCAGATGGTCAGGTTTGGTCAGGTGTGTGGCATTGTGGTCAGCGATGGTACAGTGGCCAGCGTGGTACAGTGGCCAGCGTGGTACAGTGGCCAGCGTGGTACAGTGGCCAGCGTGGTACAGTGGCCAGCGTGGTACAGTGGTTCAGTCCGAGACTCACCCAGGATTCCTGGGTCAGAAGTTTAGAAAGCGTGAAGAGGAAGAAATGTGATAACTGCGACATTTGTGGGATATTTTGATAACGACTGTTGTCATTCCCATTGCTGTGTGGCTGTGGTGCTAGTGGGGCTGTGGTGCTAGGGTGGCTGTGGTGCTAGTGGGGCTGTGGTGCTAGTGTGGGTGTGGTGCTAGTGTGAGTGTGATGCTAGTATGGGAGTGATGAGAGAGAGATAAAGCATATCTTTGATACAACTTTTCAGCAAAGGGACTGTTCCAACTGTCTTGACTGTAGGCCAGAGACGTAGCTGGTTCTGGTGCTGAAGCCTGGGGAATCTCCCAGTCTGTGAAGCTGGGGTCGCATTCTCTCGCTAAATTGTCCAGGTGGTCTGGTAGAATCTGTTTGTTTTGCTACTTCATTTGATGCCATAGAAGAGAATAAGAGCTGCCAAGGCAATTCTTGAGGCTGTATCAATCTGCCTACTGTAGTATGGCAGGAAGTGAGGCTTGCGTCCACAGTTTGTCGTCAAGGGAAAGGTTCAGAGGAGGGCTTTCTAACAGATTAAAAAAAGTGTTATATTCTCAGATTTACAAAAATAATCTGAGTCCTAGGAGGGACAGGCACCTGATTGGCATCTATGTTGCCAATCCGACCTTCTATCTTCCCGAGATCGGAGATTTATTTTTTCACCAAGAATCAGGTTTGGTGTTGGACACGAGTGCCAAGAAGAATACTGTCAACTGGATCAATGGCTCGTACTCCTAGTAAGGCGACCATGATTTGTCCAGTGATCTGCTGGTTTGAGGAAACTATGTACTGCATATATGGAGGGGTTTAAGGATGGTCTAGATTCTTCCCGAAATATATTATTTTCCTTGTTCCTCTAGCAGTGACTCAGCAGTGCCCCCACCCACACAAACACATAAAAATTATGTTTATATATATATATAAAATATATATATATATATATATATATATATATATATATATATATATATACATATATAGCTTTGTTAAAGTAGTTACGGGTGAGGTTGGAAAAATTCGACTGTTAGCTCCCCCCCCCCAATCATTTGCGACAGGTTTTATCGATTAACAGGTTCCTTGAGCGTATCATACCTATTCTTCAAACTTTGTATACAGCCTGTGTATGACAAATTTGGGTTGGTGAACATCATACGGTATTCCTAAGAGAGTTGTACATCTGAAGGCGATTCACTTCGTTGATTGACCAAGTAGACTGTTAAATGTCATGGCTCTTATTACAGAGAAAGAGAGGACGAGGAGACACACAAAGAGCGTAAGGAAAAGCGAAAAGAAAGGGAGAATGAGAGATTGACAGAGAAACAAAGGAAAATAGAGAAACAAATTAAGAGAAATGAAGAGAGAGAACAGAGGAACAAAAACAGAGGGTGGGAAACTAAGAGAAAAACATTGGAACAGAGAAACAGAGAACGAGAGGAAAAAAACAGCGAAGGCAGAGTAACAAAGAGAACCAGAAAACACAGAGGAAGAGAAAAAACGGAGAAAAATTAATCGACAATATCAGATTATTTACTGGTAGCTACAGCAAGAGCAAAAAGGCAAATATAGTAAGAAGGGAATAGCATCAGTAGGTAAGAGAGAAGTGAAAGTGACTTTACTGGAGGAGCCAGCTGGTGGCAGATATAAGCAACTACTGGAAGATGACTGAAGAGAACACGAAATGAAGTCAGACAGGTATGGTGGTGGATTCAAGACCGCAGTGCTAGGGAGTTCAGAAGCTTGTGGATAGAATGTGGGTAGGTATCCGTGCGAAGGGGAATGATTGGTGGAATGATGAGGTAAAAAGGTTGGTAAGAGAAAAATATTAGCATACAAAGAAATTATATACGGGAAGCAGAAAATATGGATAGGAAGAAGAGAGAGGATAAACAAGAGATTGGAATGTGTGAAAGGAAAGTCAACGAAAGAATGGGAGAGTCTACCATCAAATTTCACTGAGAACACTAAGGATCAGTTTTGGAAAGAGAATAATAAGAATAGCTTGGAGGCAAATGGACATGTCATTTAAAAATGAAAGAGGGGTGATGTTAGATGGGGAGGTACTCGAAAGATGGGAAGAAAAAAATTCCGGTGTTAGTAAATGCTATCTGAGCGGGAGGCAGCAATATCATGCAATGGGATAAATACCTTACATGAGTAAAGACGAGCCAGAGGTGAATATGCGATAAGTTCGTGAGGCAATGAATAGAATGGGTGTAAAACAGCTGGAAGAGATGTTAATAAGACAGATGTTAAAAGCAGGTGGGAATAGGTGGTCATTGGTATATTTATTCAGTATATGTAGGAAGAGAAGGTACCTGAGGCGTGGCAGGGAGCGTGCATAGTTCCTTTCTATAAGAGAAAGAGGTGTAAGATCGTGAGAATTATAGGAGGATAAGCCTGTTGAGTGTACTGTTAAAAGTGCATCATACAAGTATTAATACAAGAATTATCATGGGGAGCGCTAAACGCGTAGGGAATATGCAACGCTTTGGGGGAAGGGGATGGAAAGCACTCACGCTTAATTCAGGGAATTGGAGCATAGATCGATTCCATTGATCAAAAGCCCCTCGCCAGCATCAAGAAACCTACAGAAGATATGACTACAGAGGATACAACAGAGTTGTTCTGCCAGGCAGAGAGCACCAAGCTGTCCTCCCAGGCAGAGTGCACCAAGCTGTCCTCCCAGGCAGAGTGCACCAAGCTGTCCTCCCAGGCAGAGTGCACCAAGCTGTCCTCCCAGGCAGAGTGCACCAAGCTGTCCTCCCAGGCAGAGTGCACCAAGCTGTCCTGCCAGGCAGAGTGCACCAAGCTGTCCTCCCAGGCAGAGTGCACCAAGCTGTCGTCCCAGGCAGAGTGCACCAAGCTGTCCTCCAGGCAGAGTGCACCAAGCTGTCCTGCCAGGCAGAGTGCACCAAGCTGTCCTCCCAGGCAGAGTGCACCAAGCTGTCCTCCCAGGCAGAGTGCACCAAGCTGTCCTCCCAGGCAGAGTGCACCAAGCTGTCCTCCCAGGCAGAGTGCACCAAGCTGTCCTCCCAGGCAGAGTGCACCAAGCTGTCCTCCCAGGCAGAGTGCACCAAGCTGTCCTCCCAGGCAGAGTGCACCAAGCTGTCCCCAGGCAGAGTCCACCAAGCTGTCCTCCCAGGCAGAGTCCACCAAGCTGTCCTCCCAGGCAGAGTGCACCAAGCTGTCCTCCCAGGCAGAGTGCACCAAGCTGTCCTCCCAGGCAGAGTGCACCAAGCTGTCCTCCCAGGCAGAGTGCACCAAGCTGTCCTCCCAGGCAGAGTGCACCAAGCTGTCCTCCCAGGCAGAGTGCACCAAGCTGTCCTCCCAGGCAGAGTGCACACAGTTGTCCTCCCAGGCAGAGTGCACCAAGCTGTCCTCCCAGGCAGAGTGCACCAAGCTGTCCTCCCAGGCAGAGTGCACCAAGCTGTCCTCCCAGGCAGAGTGCACCAAGCTGTCCCCCAGGCAGAGTCCACCAAGCTGTCCTCCCAGGCAGAGTCCACCAAGCTGTCCTCCCAGGCAGAGTGCACCAAGCTGTCCTCCCAGGCAGAGTGCACCAAGCAGTCCTCCCAGGCAGAGTGCACACAGTTGCCCTCCCAGGCAGAGTGCACACAGTTGCCCTCTCAGGCAGAGTGCACACAGTTGCCCTCTCAGGCAGAGTGCACACAGTTGCCCTCCCAGGCAGAGTGTACACAGTTGCCCTCCCAGGCAGAGTGCACACAGTTGCCCTCCCAGGCAGAGTGCACACAGTTGCCCTCCCAGGCAGAGTGCACATAGTTGTCCTCCCAGGCAGAGTGCACCAGAGGTGTGCACCCAGGGATACAAGGGCCAATAAGCCCATGATAGGGTCATCATGCACGATCACAGTCATGGGTGATCAGGAGAGACTGGCAATCTCGCTGATCCAACCCTCAAGACCCATAATTATGATCACTAATGTTTATTTCCCGTGGGGAGGCGAGTTGTCTGCTTGTTGTAGCAGCAGTTGTCTGCTTGTTGTAGCAGCAGTTGTCTGCTTGTTGTAGCAGCAGTTGTCTGCTTGTTGTAGCAGCAGTTGTCTGCTTGTTGTAGCAGCAGTTGTCTGCTTGTTGTAGCAGCAGTTGTCTGCTTGTTGTAGCAGCAGTTGTCTGCTTGTTGTAGCAGCAGTTGTCTGCTTGTTGTAGCAGCAGTTGTCTGCTTGTTGTAGCAGCAGTTGTCTGCTTGTTGTAGCAGCAGTTGTCTGCTTGTTGTAGCAGCAGTTGTCTGCTTGTTGTAGCAGCAGTTGTCTGCTTGTAGCAGCAGTTGTCTGCTTGTTGTAGCAGCAGTTGTCTGCTTGTTGTAGCAGCAGTTGTCTGCTTGTTGTAGCAGCAGTTGTCTGCTTGTTGTAGCAGCAGTTGTCTGCTTGTTGTAGCAGCAGTTGTCTGCTTGTTGTAGCAGCAGTTGTCCGCTTGTTGTAGCAGCAGTTGTCCGCTTGTTGTAGCAGCAGTTGTCCGCTTGTTGTAGCAGCAGTTGTCCGCTTGTTGTAGCAGCAATTGTCCGCTTGTTGTAGCAGCAGATGTCTGCTTGTTGTACCACCAGATGTCTGCTTGTTGAACCACCAGTTGTCTGCTTGTTGAAGCACCAGCTGTCTGCTCGCTGGACCACCAGCTGTACAACATGCTTAGTTCACTATTGTTGGTGGTATTTACAGCACTTGTATCCCTAGGTAAGGTGACCTCTTTCTCTCTTAAACCTGCTCTCTCCCTCCATAACTTTATTAAATACATGGACCTTAAGGTAAAGTGTATGATATACGAGCCCTCTGGTACACAAACAAATTTGAACCTTAGTGAGGTATCCACGGGTGTGGGTCGTGAAACAGGACTGTGATGGGCCTTACACTCACTTCAATGATTGTTGCTTTAGTTGTGAGACCAAAGATGTCCCTAGGTACACCACAGGAAGTTCTTTTTTTGTTTGCTAAGGCCTTCATTTTCCAGTCTTGATCTCCTGCTGTTTATTGGTGGGTTGTGCATCACTGCTACTGCTACTTTGGGTGCCCCAGTCTTGATTATTGTGCCTATTGGGGAATAATACGACACCTTCCCTTTTCGTCTCCTAAAAAAGACTTTACTGGTTATTGAGAGCAGTGTCAATTCTTCCCTTCCTGTGTGTGTGTGTGTACTCGCCTGCACGTTGCAAGGGTCGATTTACAGCTCCTGACCCCGTCTCTTCGCTGGTCGCCACTAAGTTCATTCTCCCGGCTCCATGAGCTTTGTCACGTGTGTGTACCATTATTATTTTCATCTATGTATATTATTGTGTAGGTAATTCTTTGGAAAACAGAAGACATTGCTAAAAATATGTTATTCTATAATTGATCAAAACGTTACAATGAATAATCCATTTAGAATAAAATTAATGATTTTATTACATAATAATCTTGCAAGTCTTGTGCAAAAAAATAAGCAGAATCCACTAGCTGAGCTCTCCACCAGCTGAGCTCTCCACCAGCTGAGATCTACACCAGCTGAGATCTACACCAGCGGACCTTTCCACCAGCTGACCTCTCCACCAGCTGACCTCTCCACCAGCTGACGCGCATAGCACTGTTACTATCAGCACTACTAGTGATAACATAAACAATGTCACACTCACAAGCCGCTATCGTCTGTTTTACATGACGCGACTTGTGCTTATGCCACACCTGAACTCAGCCACTCAGGTCACACTACACCTGAGCTCAGCCACTCAGGTCACACTACACCTGAGCTCAGCCACTCAGGTCACACTACACCTGAGCTCAGCCACTCAGGTCACACTACACCTGAGCTCAGCCACTCAGGTCACACTACACCTGAGCTCAGCCACTCAGGTCACACTACACCTGAGCTCAGCCACTCAGGTCACACTACACCTGAGCTCAGCCACTCAGGTCACACTACACCTGAGCTCAGCCACTCAGGTCACACTACACCTGAGCTCAGTCACTCAGGTCACACTACAGTTCCATCGACAAACTTTGGGTCCTAAATTCCCTCAGAATCTTAGAAGATTTCTGGTACTCTTTGCCTCATTAGTTTACAAGACGCAATACGAGAACTTAGGAAGGCAACACCCTATATCTTGCACTACGAACTTCTAGTAGTGTCTCAGCCTTGCTAGGTGGTAGTCTCTCAGTCTTGCTAGGTGGCAGCCTCTCAGCCTTGCTAGGTGGTAGCCTCTCAGCCTTGCTAGGTGGTAGCCTCTCAGCCTTGCTAGGTGGTAGTCTCTCAGCCTTGCTAGGTGGTAGCCTCTCAGCCTTGCTAGGTGGTAGCCTCTCAGCCTTGCTAGGTGGCAGCCTCTCAGCCTTGCTAGGTGGCAGTCTCTCAGCCTTGCTAGGTGGCAGCCTCTCAGCCTTGCTAGGTGGCAGCCTCTCAGCCTTGCTAGGTGGCAGCCTCTCAGCCTTGCTAGGCGGCGGCCTCGCAGCCTTGCTAGGCGGCGGCCTCGCAGCCTTGCTAGGCGGCGGCCTCGCAGCCTTGCTAGGCGGCGGCCTCGCAGCCTTGCTAGGCGGCGGCCTCTCAGCCTTGCTAGGTGGCAGCCTCTCAGCCTTGCTAGGTGGCAGCCTCTCAGCCTTGCTAGGTGGTAGCTTCTCAGCCATGCTAGGTGGCAGCCTCTCAGCCTTGCTAGGTGGCAGCCTCTCAGCCTTGCTAGGTGGCAGCCTCTCAGCCTTGCTAGGTGGCAGCCTCTCAGCCTTGCTAGGTGGCAGCCTCTCAGCCTTGCTAGGTGGCAGCCTCTCAGCCTTGCTAGGTGGCAGCCTCTCAGCCTTGCTAGGTGGCAGCCTCTCAGCCTTGCTAGGTGGCAGCCTCTCAGCCTTGCTAGGTGGCAGCCTCTCAGCCTTGCTAGGTGGCAGCCTCTCAGCCTTGCTAGGTGGCAGCCTCTCAGTCATGCTAGGTGGTAGCCTCTCAGCCTTGCTAGGTGGCAGCCTCTCAGCCATGCTAGGTGGTAGCCTCTCAGGCTTGATAAATATAAAGCAGATGCCCTACAATGAAGACCTGTATCGTGGAAACAGGTGAAGCCAGGAGTCCTGGTGTGCTTCAGATTTACCAAGGCTGTGGGACGGATCTCATAATAACCTATTCACTTCTTCCGTTTATTCTATGTATTTGACTGATAAACACTGGTTGGCGAAACATCTCCACAATATAGATGCCCGAGTGTTGCACATGAGGCTTGTTCATCTGAACAAGAGAGAGAGAATCTTCTAAAAAGAAGTGGCTAACCTTATAGTCACTATCTTGAACACTGTGTACTTAACTGTCCACTTATTGAGGGATATATAATAACCGATGTCAAGATATCTTATTAATGAAAATAAGATGCCAGACATATTAACCAAATTTCCTAAATTTGCTTGCAACAGATAAGTGACCTGTAGATATAAATCCAGATGTACTCCTGTTAACCCTTTTGGGACCTAGTTCCTAGGCTGTGTATCCATATGCTCTTGCGTCACCGTCCACAGGATGGATATGTGGCTAGTTTATTGTGGGGTGGTCACTTGCAGGTAACGGTAGCATGTGGGGGTATTCACTAGCAGGTAACGGCAGCATGTGGGGTGATCACTAGCAGGTAACAGTAGCATGTGGGGTGATCACTAGCAGGAAACAGTAGCATGTTGGGTGGTCACTAGCAGGAAACAGTAGCATGTGGGATGGTCACTAGCAGGTAACAGTAGCATGTGGGATGGTCACTAGCAGGTAACGCAACACTCTCAGTAATGGAGTCTCTCCATTAGTGCTATCAGCACTTCCCCCTCCTGTGTAAACACGTGACCAAAACTTATCTGAAAGTCGACGGAAGAAAGGCAGTGGGAGTCTCCCCTTGAGGGGCCAAGGGAGTGATGACGACCTGGGAAAGTGCGAAGGGAAAATGGTGAAAGGTGGGAGGGACAAGAGACTGACGCGCGTATACTCTCACATAGTCATGAAAAATAAGATTCTTCCTAAATGTGTACAATTATAGCCTTAATTTTTAAAGGGCTGGAGTGGTAAGCCAGCGGAAGGCACTTGTCTTGTTTCCTGACGAATCTTACCTAACTAACCAAACTCATGGATGTACACTATCAAGGATGTAAGCCAAGATCTACTTGCATCATTCCAAACATCACTTGCCTCCGTTATGTAGACATCTTTATCTCTCCTAGACTTACGGGCACCAGGTAACTACAGGAAGACCTCAACCAAATACAGCCAACAATCAAATTTACGCTGAAGGAGAAAGCTGAGAACAAACACTCGTTACTAGATGTGCTTCTGCGTGAGAGAGAGAAACGCGTATATATCGCAAGCCCACCAATGCATTTTTAGTCCAGCAAGGTCACCTAATCGAAACATAGGGTAAAAACTGGAGCTTTCCTTAGAGCTTTCAGGGTTTATAACACGGAGATTCTCGGAGAATACTCGTCCATGCAACGAGTATTCACCACTCTGCTCTGCTCAACACACTTTTATCAGTAATTTCTTGAGGAATGCACTTTTGATTCACAACACTACTAGGACACACAAGAACAACAGTGTTACCAAACTCCACTCTAGCTCAAAACATTTCTCACACTTTAGCTAAGGGTAAGATGAAATTTACTACTCTTACTATTACTACTACTACCACCATCGAGGATCTCACCAGGAAAAGGCTGGAACTACACAGAGCAATGTGGAGTGTACCTGATCCCATGTGGGGGCTGCCAGAGACTTTATGCAGTAAACACAAATATATATATAAGAGAAAATGACCAGCACGTGTTACACATAGGAGCTGGAATGGCTGCAATATGATTTGCAACAGTGCCAAAATTATCATAAAACTATCAAAATAACTAATTTCAAAATCACATATATTACATTTCAAAATCACACATTGCTTCTCAATCACACACTGCAATTCAGAATGGTATATTCCATTTCAAACTCTCAAAGTATACATTTCAAAACCAAACTCTGCATTTCAAAGTCATGTGATACAATAAAAATTCACCGTCGGCATATTTTAGCTTTTTTTTCAAAGGCTCCGACACAGAACTAAACAAAAATAAGAGACAATGTTTATAATTCATAGAGGAAGTACAACACCTTAGTGTTCCTACTCTCAGTTATCCGGACTTTCTGATTTCACTTGACGTTCGTTCGTTCTTGGTTTTTTTACCCTGTAGGTTACAGGTCAGTAGCTCGTTAATCCGGACATTTTCCGGTTAGGTGGTCATCCTTTCCGGTTAAGCGGTCAAGTGTGACGCGTAATGTCTGGACGCTGGTCACCGAGCAACCGGCTTACCCGACTCTACTATAGTCTCACACCTGCTCCAAGGAACAATAGTTTATAGCACTGATACCAGCACTAAGGAACAATAGTTTATAGCACTGATACCAGCACTAAGGAACAATAGTTTATAGCACTGATACCAGCACTAAGGAACAATAGTTTATAGCATTGATACCAGCACTAAGGAACAATAGTTTATAGCACTGATACCAGCACTAAGGAACAATAGTTTATAGCACTGATACCAGCACTATGGAACACTAGTTTTTAGCACTGATACCAGCCGTAAAAACACAATAGTTCATAGCACTGATATCAGCCCTAAGGAACACTAGTTTACAGCACTGATACCAGCCCTAATGAACACTAGTTTACAGCACTGATACCAGCCCTAATGAACAAGAGTTTATAGCACTGATACCGGCCCTAAGGAACACTAGTTTATAGCACTGATATCAGCCCTAATGAACAATAGTTTATAGCACTGATACCAGCCCTAATGAACAATAGTTTAAAACACTTACACCTGCCCTAAGGAACACTGGTTAAAACACTTCCACCTGCCCCACCAACACTTCCACCTACCCCACCAACACTTCCACCTGCCCCACCAACACTTCCACCTGCCCCACCAACACTTCCACCTGCCCCACCAACACTTCCACCTGCCCCACCAACACTTCCACCTGCCCCACCAACACTTCCACCTGCCCCACCAACACTTCCACCTGCCCCACCAACACTTCCACCTGCCCCACCAACACTTCCACCTGCCCCACCAACACTTCCACCTGTCCCACCAACACTTCCACCTGTCCCACCAACACTTCCACCTGCCCCACCAACACTTCCACCTGCCCCACCAACACTTCCACCTGCCCCACCAACACTTCCACCTGCCCCACCAACACTTCCACCTGCCCCACCAACACTTCCACCTGCCCCACCAACACTTCCACCTGCCCCACCAACACTTCCACCTGCCCCACCAACACTTCCACCTGCCCCACCAACACTTCCACCTGCCCCACCAACACTTTCCATTAAACCATTCTTTAATATTTCATTAGTAATTTAACTTTCATATTATCTAGGCCAATTTTTCAGCAATGGTTCTATTACGTAATTCCTTAGTCAAATTATTTTCTCTCCCGAGTGTAATTTAATGGTAGAGTGTAAGGAATATTTAAGGAATACCTCCCTGTGAGGGATCCCTGTGAGGGATACTTCACAGGATGTATATAATTTTTTCCATCTACATTCTTTGTATTTATGCCACTAAAATTTCAATAGCATTTGTGTCTTGGAATTTTAATTTCAGAAGTTTGTATTTTCTTTTTCAAATACTGCTACTTGCTCTCCCTTCCAACACACACTAAACACTTTCTCAACACCAGGTAGCTTCTAGCACACACTTTCTCAACACCAGGTAGCTTCTAACACACACTTTCTCAACACCAGGTAGCTTCTAGCACACACTTTCTCAACACCAGGTAGCTTCTACACACTTTCTCAACACCAGGTAGCTTCTAACACACACTTTCTCAACACCAGGTAGCTTCTAACACACACTTTCTCAACACCAGGTAGCTTCTAGCACACACTTTCTCAACACCAGGTAGCTTCTAACACACACTTTCTCAACACCAGGTAGCTTCTAACACACTTTCTCAACACCAGGTAGCTTCTAGCACACACTTTCTCAACACCAGGTGCTTCTACACACACTTTCTCAACACCAAGTGCTTCTAACACACTTTCTCAACACCAGGTAGCTTCTAACACACACTTTCTCAACACCAGGTAGCTTCTAACACACACATTCTCAACACCAGGTAGCTTCTAGCACACACTTTCTCAACACCAAGTAGCTTCTAACACACACTTTCTCAACACCAGGTAGCTTCTAACACACACTTTCTCAACACCAGGTAGCCTCTAGCACACACTTTCTCAACACCATGTAGCCTCTAGCACACACTTTCTCAACACCAAGTAGCTTCTAGCACACACTTTCTCAACACCAGGTAGCTTCTAGCACACACTTTCTCAACACCAAGTAGCTTCTAACACACACTTTCTCAACACCAGGTAGCTTTTAACACACACTTTCTCAACACCAGGTAGCTTCTAACACACTTTCTCAACACCAAGTAGCTTCTAACACACACTTTCTCAACACCAGGTAGCTTCTAACACACACTTTCTCAACACCAAGTAGCTTCTAACACACACTTTCTCAACACCAGGTAGCTTCTAACACACACTTTCTCAACACCAGGTAGCTTCTAGCACACACTTTCTCAACACCAGGTAGCTTCTAACACACTTCTCAACACCAGGTAGCTTCTAGCACACACTTTCTCAACACCAGTAGCTTCTAACACACACTTTCTCAACACCAGGTAGCTTCTAACACACACTTTCTCAACACGGTGCCTCTAGCACACACTTTCTAACACCATGTGCTCTAGCACACACTTTCTCAACACCAAGTAGCTTCTACACACACTTTCTCAACACCAGGTAGTTCTAACACACACTTTCTCAACACCAGGTAGCTTCTAGCACACACTTTCTCAACACCAGTAGCTTCTAACACACACTTTCTCAACACCAGGTGAGCTTCTAACAACTTTCTAGCAGTGTGTTTTACACACTCTTCTCACAGGTAGCTTCTACACACACTTTCTCAACCCAGTAGCTTCTACACACACTTTCTAACACAGGTGGCTTCTAACACAACTTTCTCAACAAGTAGGTTCTACACACACTTTCTCAACACCAAATGCTTCTAACACACCTTTCTCAACACCAAATCTTCTAACACACACTTTCTCAACACCAAATAGCTTCTAACACACACTTTCTCAACACCAGGTGGGTTCCAACACACTTTTTTCAACATTAGGTAGCTTCCAACATATGAAACATGGTTTAAAATAGTTTTTGCTAGTTTAATTTCACTTAGACTATTATGCTCTTCTTAGGTGTGTGTGTGTGTGTGTACTAACTCTTCTGGGTGCTAGTGTACTAACTCTTCTGGTGCTAGTGTGTGTGTGTGCTAACACTTCTGGTGCTAGTGTGTGTGTGTACTAACTCTTCTGGTGCTAGTGTGTGTGTGTGCTAACACTTCTGGTGCTAGTGGTGTGTGTGCTAACACTTCTGGTGCTAGTGTGTGTGTGTGCTAACACTTCTGGTGCTAGTGTGTGTGTGTGCTAACTCTTCTGGTGCTAGGTGTGTGTGTGTACTAACTCTTCTGGTGCTAGTGTGTGTGTACCAACTCTTCTGGTGCTAGTGTGTGTGTACCAACTCTTCTGGTGCTGTGTGTGTGTGTACCAACTCTTCTGGTGCTAGTGTGTGTGTACCAACTCTTCTGGTGCTAGTGTGTGTGTACCAACTCTTCTGGTGCTAGTGTGTGTGTACCAACTCTTCTGGTGCTAGTGTGTGTGTACCAACTCTTCTGGTGCTAGTGTGTGTACTAACTCTTCTGGTGCTAGTGTGTGTGTGTACTAACTCTTCTGGTGCTAGTGTGTGTGTGTACTAACTCTTCTGGTGCTAGTGTGTGTGTGTACTAACTCTTCTGGTGCTAGTGTGTGTGTGTGTACTAACTCTTCTGGTGCTAGTGTGTGTACTAACTCTTCTGGTGCTAGTGTGTGTGTGTGTACTAACTCTTCTGGTGCTAGTGTGTGTGTGTGTGTACTAACTCTTCTGGTGCTAGTGTGTGTGTACTAACTCTTCTGGTGCTAGTGTGTGTGTGTGTACTAACTCTTCTGGTGCGTGGTAGTGTGTGTGTGTACCTAACTCTTCTGGTGCTAGTGTGTGTGACTAACTCTTCTGGTGCTAGGTGTGTGTGTGTACTAACTCTTCTGGTGCTAGTGTGTGTGTACCAACTCTTCTGGTGCTAGTGTGTGTGTACCAACTCTTCTGGTGCTAGTGTGTGTGTACTAACTCTTCTGGTGCTAGTGTGTGTGTACTAACTCTTCTGGTGCTAGTGTGTGTGTACTAACTCTTCTGGTGCTAGTGTGTGTGTGTACTAACTCTTCTGGTGCTAGTGTGTGTGTGTACTAACTCTTCTGGTGCTAGTGTGTGTGTGTACTAACTCTTCTGGTGCTAGTGTGTGTGTGTACTAACTCTTCTGGTGCTAGTGTGTGTGTGTACTAACTCTTCTGGTGCTAGTGTGTGTGTGTACTAACTCTTCTGGTGCTAGTGTGTGTGTGGCTAACTCTTCTGGTGCTAGTGTGTGTGTGTACTAACTCTTCTGGTGCTAGTGTGTGTGTGTGTACTAACTCTTCTGGTGCTAGTGTGTGTGTGTGTACTAACTCTTCTGGTGCTAGTGTGTGTGTACTAACTCTTCTGGTGCTAGTGTGTGTGTGTACTAACTCTTCTGGTGCTAGTGTGTGTGTACTCTACCGTGGATATGACCGTGCTAACTCTACCGTGGGTATGACCGTGCTAACTCTACCGTGGATATGACCGTGCTAACTCTACCGTGGATATGACTGTGCTAACTCTACCGTGGATATAACCGTGCTAACTCTACCGTGGATATAACCGTGCCAACTCTACCGTGGATATAACCGTGCTAACTCTACCGTGGATATAACCGTGCTAACTCTACCGTGGATATAACCGTGCTAACTCTACCGTGGATATAACCGTGCTAACTCTACCGTGGATATAACCGTGCTAACTCTACCGTGGATATAACCGTGCTAACTCTACCGTGGATATAACCGTGCTAACTCTACCGTGGATATAACCGTGCTAACTCTACCGTGGATATAACCGTGCTAACTCTACCGTGGATATAACCGTGCTAACTCTACCGTGGATATAACCGTGCTAACTCTACCGTGGATATAACCGTGCTAACTCTACCGTGGATATAACCGTGCTAACTCTACCGTGGATATAACTCGTTCTAGGTTCTAACTCTACCGTGGATATAACCGTGCTAACTCTACCGTGGATATAACCGTGCTAACTCTACCGTGGATATAACCGTGCTAACTCTACCGTGGATATAACCGTGCTAACTCTACCGTGGATATAACCGTGCTAACTCTACCGTGGATATAACCGTGCTAACTCTACCGTGGATATAACCGTGCTAACTCTACCGTGGATATAACGCCTACCGTGATTAACGTGCTAACTCTACCGTGGATATAACCGTGCTAACTCTACCGTGGATATAACCGTGCTAACTCTACCGTGGATATAACCGTGCTAACTCTACCGTGGATATAACCGTGCTAACTCTACCGTGGATATAACCGTGCTAACTCTACCGTGGATATAACCGTGCTAACTCTACCGTGGATATAACCGTGCTAACTCTACCGTGGATATAACCGTGCTAACTCTACCGTGGATATAACCGTGCTAACTCTACCGTGGATATAACCGTGCTAACTCTACCGTGGATATAACCGTGCTAACTCTACCGTGGATATAACCGTGCTAACTCTACCGTGGATATAACCGTGCTAACTCTACCGTGGATATAACCGTGCTAACTCTACCGTGGATATAACCGTGCTAACTCTACCGTGGATATAACCGTGCTAACTCTACCGTGGATATAACCGTGCTAACTCTACCGTGGATATAACCGTGCTAACTCTACCGTGGATATAACCGTGCTAACTCTACCGTGGATATAACCGTGCTAACTCTACCGTGGATATAACCGTGCTAACTCTACCGTGGATATAACCGTGCTAACTCTACCGTGGATATAACCGTGCTAACTCTACCGTGGATATAACCGTGCTAACTCTACCGTGGATATAACCGTGCTAACTCTACCGTGGATATAACCGTGCTAACTCTACCGTGGATATAACCGTGCTAACTCTACCGTGGATATAACCGTGCTAACTCTACCGTGGATATAACCGTGCTAACTCTACCGTGGCTCTGATTGCGCTAACTCTACCGTGGCTATAACCGTGCTAACTGTACCGTGGCTCTATGCTGACTCTACCGTGGCTCTGATTGCGCTAAGTCTACAGTGGCTATGACCGTGCTAACTATACTGTGGCTCTAACTGCGCTAACTTTACCGTGGCTCTGACTGCGCTAACTCTACAGTGGCTATGACCGTGCTAACTGTACCGTGGCTCTATGCTGACTCTACTGTGGCTCTGATTGCGCTAAGTCTACCGTGGCTATGACCGTGCTAACTATACTGTAGCTCTGACTATGCTGACTCTACAGTGGCTATGAGTGTGGGTACTGACTATGCTCTAACAAACCAGAAAAATTATACCTCAGTTCTAATCATTTTTTGAATTTACTCCGCGTTAGTTCGTCAAAACTTTACAATTGTCTCTGTTTCACTGTTTCCTCATCTTTAATTTTAATTAATAAGTGTTCATGCACCTGGAGAAGAGAGGGATGTAGAAGAGAGGGAGAGATTTTGGTAGATGTTAAGAGAGTGTCTAGGAACTTCTGAACCAAGAGAGTAACTATGATAGAGGACCTAAATGCTAAAGTGGGAGAAATAGAGAGGGCGTGGTAGGTAAGTTTGGGGTGCCAGGTGTAAATGATAATGGGGAAATCGTAGACATTGAAAAGACTGCTATTGTTTTGACTGTGCTGAGAAAGTAATGAAGATGAGAGAGACAGAGGAAGAAAAACACATCAGTGTTACGATAAAGTACACAGAGAATGTTCATAATCAAAGTCATACAGTGAGACATACAGAAGAACTGAAAACATTCCCTGAACCTAAGCAACAACAAGAACTGCAAAAAAAAAAGCTAATAACATAAATTAAAGACTATAAGGTCATCGTCAGCAGGCAAGACTTTTCTTAATAGCTTAGAATTATATTCAATCTCCATTTTTCTATTTCAAGACATATTTGCTCTAGATGCAATTTCTTTAGCTAATACAACTAGCTGTTCTGTTTCTTTTTTGTATTTATTTTGTTTTTTTGCATGTTAGGGACACCACGAAACATGTACTATATTGATATTACTTCATCACAACAGGTGGAAATTGTTGTTTATCTAAGCTGGAGAGGATGTGTGCGTCCACCTGTGTGTATATGTGGGTGTGTGTACTCACCTATATGCGATTGAATGGGTCGAATCTCAGCTCCTGGCCCCTCCTCTTCGCTGGTCGCTACTAGGTCCACTTCTGGCTTCTGGAGTGGACCTAGTGGCTATGCATGGATATTACATCTTCCACACCATTCTTCAGGTCATGTTAGTTACCATTTTGTCCTAGGCACATGTCAATTAGACACTAGGCCTGTTGTATATATGTGGGGGTGTATGTGTATGTAAGGAAACACTTCGAAATGTTTCTGCCCCACCGGGAATTGAACCCGGCCCCTCCGTGCGTGAAGCAAGAGCTTTACCCACTAGGCCACCGGGGGCTATAATAAAAGTTGTGGGTTTGAAGTGACGTTGCAGTGAACACATGTCAACACATGTCAACACTCCCACAGTCTGGCTGTGTGTGTGTGTGTGTGTGTGTGTGTGTGTGTGTGTGTGTGTGTGTACTCACCTATTTGTGGTTGCAGGGCTCAAGACATAGCTCCTGATCCCGCCTCTTCACTGATCGCTACTGGGTCCTCTCTCTCCCTGCTCCATGAGCTTTATCAAACCTCGTCTTAAAACTATGTATGGTTCCTGCCTCCACTACGTCACTTGCCAGACTATTCCACTTCCTGACAATTCTATGACTATAGAAATACTTCCTAACACCTCTTTTTGTGTCCCCTTATCTGGAACATCCTGTCTGTCCACCTTGTCAATTCCTCGCAGTATTTTGTATGTCGTTATCATGTCTCCCCTAACCCTCCTGTCATCCAGTGTCGTCAGGCCGATTTCTCTTAACCTTTCTTCGTAGGACATTTCCCTTAGCTCTGGAACTAGCCTTGTCGCAAACCCTTACATTTTCTCTAATTTCTTGACGTGCTTGACCAGGTGTGGTTTCAAATTGAAGCTGCATACTCCAGTATAGGCCTGACGTACACGGTGTACAGAGTCTTGAACGATTCCTTACTGAGGTATCGGAACACTATTCTTAGGTTTGCCAGGCGCCCATATGCTGCAGCAGTTATCTGGTTGATATGCGCCTCAGGAGATGTGTTCGGAATTACATTCACCCCAAGAGTGTGTGTGTGTGTACTCACCTAGTTGTGGTTGCAGGGGTCGAGTCATAGCTCCTCTGTGTGTGTGTGTGTGTGTGTGTGTGTGTGTGTGTGTGTGTGTGTGTGTGTGGGCTGCGTGGTGCTTCCTCACTTATTTGCTCCCCTGTGGTTGCGGGGGTCGATTCATAGCTCCAGGCTCTGCCTCTTCGCTAGTGTCTGTGTGAGTGTGTGTTTACATTTATGCTTGCCTTCCGTTGTCGCGTGATCTTTCTCGTCTGGAGATTCTCAGTAACCCAGCGGCTCAACAAAAAGCCAGACACATTACGCAAGGGCACGTGATATAATTATCACGCTCATGGGGATGTCATCTTAATCTCTGCCTTGGTAATGCCAGCCACTGACATCACTGACTCTAGGAACGAGAAAAAATAATCTAGAAATTTTCAAACGACATTGACTACTAACGAGAGGCAATACCTTGACCCGATTCAAAGTAGCAACGAAATTAAAAGTTACAGACTAGGTAGCGCAGCACCTAGTGCCACACTAGTGACAAATTTGTATAAAACTAGTCAGTGGCAAATTAATCAGCTCTAAATTAACCAGTGCAAGAGTGACTAGCGTTAAAATAGCTAGTGCTAAATTAGTTAGTGCCAAACTAGTCAGTATCAATCTAGCCAGTATTAAACTAGTATCAAACAAGCCAGCATCAAACTAGCCGTATTAAACTAGTATCAAACTAGCCAAGCATCAAACTAGCCGGCATCAAAGTAGTCAGTATCAAACTAGCCAGTGCCAGAGACACGATACGAGGCGGAGAGGTGAGTAAACTGTAAGGCGGCAGTGACCTGGGCAGCGATGCAGGATGTGCTCGGGTTTTTATCCTCAGTGGAGAAGAAACCGAAATGATTTCCTGCCTTGTCTATTTAAGGTATAAATAGAAAACCTGGAACCTGCCCTCCAGCAGAGCTGGTCACACCTCAACCCTAGAGTCTTCATTCATCTCCCCATCCCCCTTGTTTGCTTCGCGTACTGCACATTACTGCTTTCCTGTGTGTTTTAAAACGCTGTTTGCTATGTTTATTGTAAAGTATTTGTTGATGCGCAAATGTTCTTGTTTGCTTACGATATAATCTGTGTCAATTTTATTTGCAATATAATGCATAACAAGCCACGTGGGGATGGGAATCTTTACCTCAAGATCTTTCTCACTCTCGTGCGTCGTCAGGAGCAAACTTGACGTATAGGTTTCCATCCCAACGTGGATTGTACTGCATTAAGATCGCCAGCTTGCGATTGCATTGCATTTATAATATAAAGTATACGCCGTAGTTTGCGTAAATCACAAGGAACTGATCAGGGGGACAACCAAACATAATAGAATATAATGCTGTGTGTTCTGACGTTCAAAACTGTACGTATCTAGTCAAGTGTGAGAATACAGTTAAGCTGATCAATGGTGGCAAAGACACAGGAAAGAAAATCTATATATTGAAAAATATTGCATTATGCAATGCTTATAGGCTGATTTTTTTGGAATTGTTTGTACTGGATAAAAACCCCTCAGTGGGAGAAAGGTTGAAAGCTCTACTTAAGTCTCTCTACACATTTATAGTTAACAGTTGCAATAAGATCACAGTAAAAAGGTTTTATCATAAGATGCAAAATAACCACTGTGAAAAAAAATAGTGAAATTCCAAGCGCATTCGAGATTTTCCTTAATAAGGTGAGAAATCACGAAAGCGCTTGGAATTTCACTATTCCTCACAGTGTTTTGTATAGTTAATAGTTGAATAATTGCTAATACAGGGGTAAACACTATTGTTTACACTAGTGTAATTGTTTAGTCAGATCGAAGTGCAACACTTTTGTTAATAGGAAGATACCGCGTCTAGACAGGAACATTGATGAGGGAACGTCAGCCAATATTTCAGTGCATTTCAGCCTTCAACAGAGACTGTCTTCAGTAGATCTTAGTTGGAGGTCGAAAAACGCAGATCCTGTTAGGCAAAATGACACAAACGCAACTAATGTGACATTTTATTGTGGCAAAGCTCCTGGAGAGCGAAACGTTGCCAAATAAAACATCACATTAGTTGCATCTGTGTCCTTTTATCTGACATTTTGTCGGTACTTATACCATTATTGCCATGCGGGACGGTCTGGAGTTTTGACTCTCTGACCGCGGGTTCTAACCCCACCCGTGGTATGGTTTGTTAATGAATTTGTTTTCTTGGAGCGGACAGATATTTTCCTGTTTTTTTTTTTCATAACTATAATGTAGAAAAAACTAAAATCAGCAATAGGAACTTTAGCGAGAGCAGAAGAATAATAGAAATGTTATATAAATAGTTTTGAAAACCGACCTGTACATGAATAAAATATATTGTGAACCGTTTCTCCAGTCATTGTTTTTGTTAATCCAGTGCAAAGAAATTGTTTATCTTCGATCTTCCATTAATAAACAATTCTGTTTGTCATTAATTTATCTACTAGTTCACTTCTTTACTCTTTTATCTTCCCCATGCAAGTAAAGAAGACGTGAGAGAGAGAGAGAGAGAGAGAGAGAGAGAGAGAGAGAGAGAGAGAGAGAGAGAGTTTACTTACGTATTTGTGGTTCAGGGGTCGATTCATAGATCCTGGCGTCGCCTCTTCAATGTTCACTACTAAGTCCACTGTTCTCTGCTCCATGAGCTTTTATCATGCCTCTCTTAAAGCTATGTATGGATCGTGCCTCCACATCACTTTCTAGATTGTTCCACTTCCTGACAACTCTATGACTGAAGAAATGCTTCCTAACATCCCTGTGACTCATCTGAGTTTTCAATTTCCAGTTGTGACCCCTTGTTTCTGTGTCACATCTCTGAAAAATTCTGTCCCTATCCACCTTATCAATTTCTCTCAGTATTTTATAAGTCGTTATCATGTCCTCCCCTCCTCTCCCTCCTGTCTTCCAGTGTTGTCCACGTAGGACAAACCCCTCAGCTCCGGGACTAGCCTTGTTGCAAACCTTTTCACTTTCTCTAATTTCTTGACGTGTTTGACTAGGTGGGGGTTCCATACTGGTGCTGCATACTCCAACATGGGCCTGACGTACACGGTGTACAGTGTAGTGAAGGACTCCTTACTTAGATGTCGTAACGCTATTCTCAGGTTTTCCAGGCACACATATACTGCAGCAGTTATTTGGTTGATGTACGCCTCAACATCTGTTCATATTCTCATTACTTCACATCGTCTGCGAACAGGGACACCTCTGAATCTACCCCTTCCATCATGTCATTCACTTATACAAGAAACAGCACCGGACCTAGGACTGACCCTTTGGAACCCCACTCAACACATGCACCCACTCTGAAACTTCGTCTCGTACCAACACACGTTGTTTCCTTCCTCTCCGGTATTCCCTGATCCATTGTAGTACTCTCTCTGCTATTCCTGCCTGCTCCTCTAGCTTTTCAACCAGTCTCTTGTGTGGTACTGTGTCGAAAGCCTTCTTACCGTCCAAGAAGATGCAGTCTACCCATCCTTCTCTCTCCTGTCTTATTTCTGTTACCTTATCGTAGAACTACAGTAGGTCTGTGACGCTGGTTATCATGTATGAGCCGGTTCCTTTCTAGGTGCTCCACCACTCTTCTGATAATCTTTTCCATAATTTTACGTACTATACATGTCAGTGACACTGGTCTGTAATTTAGTGCAGCCTGTTTGTCTCCTTTCTTAGAAACCGTAACTACATTTGCTGTCTTCCATACCTCACGCAGTTGCTCTGTTTCAATAGATTTGTTGAAGATTGTTATTAGTGGCGCACACAGTGCATTTGCTCCCTCTCTCAGGACCCATGGAGAAATAATATCTGGGCCCACCGCCTTCAAGAAATCTAGTTCCTCTAGCAGTTTCTTCACCTCCTCCCCGGTTGTGCAGTTTGTCCATCACTTGCTGGTGCACCCTACCACCTCGGTTTGTAGATGAATGGTTCAGAGAACCGACAAGTTGATAAATTAGACACATATGCAACACTTGGGTATCTTTAATGAGGAAACGTTTCGCCACACAGTGGCTTCATCAGTCCAATACAAAGTAGAAAGTTGTAAGGAGAGGAGGAGTTTGAGGTAATCAGTCCCTCGGCCTGGAGTCGATGTGGTCAGTCCATCAATCTTGTAGAAAGTACAGCACAGGGCCGTCGAAGTTGCTTATATGCTGTAGTCAGGTGGGCGAAGGAGGCGGGGTCATATGTCATCCTAGTCGAAGTAGGCTCGTCAAGGTTGACAAGTGTTGAAGAATTCTTTGTATCAAGATCCAAGATGTTGCTGTGTAACAGGGTTAAGAATGGTTCAGAAAGACAGTTATGCATATGCAACACTTGGGTATCTTTATTGAGGAAACGTTTCGCCACACAGTGGCTTCATCAGACCTACTTCGACTAGTGGATGGTACCACTATGACCCCGCCTCCTCCTGCTTCATCTCACCTGATTACAGTATATAAGCACCTCGACGGCCCTGTGCTGTACTTTCTACAAGATTGATGGACTGAACACATCGACTCCAGGCCGAGGGACTGATTAACTCAAACTCCTCCTCTCTCTACAACTTTATACTTTGTATTGGACTGATGAAGCCACTGTGTGGCGGAACGTTTCCTCAATAAAGATACCCAAGTGTTGCATATGTGTCTAATTTATCACCTCGGTTTGCTGGAAACCTGTCTGTCTCCACTGAATAACTCCCGGATCGTGATCTGAGCTCCTCACATACTTCCTTGACGTTCCCTGTCAACTCCCCATCTTCCTTCCTCAATCTAATTACCTGATCCTTGACTTTGTTTTCCTCTGATGTGGCTGTATAACAACTTTGGGTCAGATTTTGCTTTTGATGTTATGTCAATCTCGTATTGACCGTGGGCTTCTCTCCTTATCCATGCATATTCATATCTCTCTCTTCGGCTCAACTCCCTGTTTTCCTGGGTCCTTTGCCTTCTATACCTTTTCCATGTTCTAGCACACTCGGCTTTGACCTCTCCACACCTGGTAAACCATGGGCTCACTCTGGTCTTCCCGTTGTTTCTGTTGTCTCTTGGCACGAACTTCTCCACTGCCTCCCTGCACTTTGTGGTCACGTGTTCCATCATTTCATATACTGGCTTTCCTCTGTCACTTACCCACTGCACCTCATGTAGGAATTGCCTTATATCTTTGTGTGTTGTGTGTGTGTGTGTGTGTGTGTGTGTGTGTGTTGCTTAATCATGAACTGGGTTATGATAAGTAAATGTAGTAGCAGTAGTAGTAATTGAAGTAGTATTGTTGCTAGTGGTAGTAGTGTTAGTGGTGGTAGCAGTATACCGCTCTGTACCAAATATTGATGTAAAACGAAAATTTATGAATCAATAATTGCCGAGGCAATTCGTAGCCATCTTGAAAGGCATAAATTGATTAATGAATCTCAGCACGGTTTTACAAAAGGGCGTTCCTGCCTTACGAATTTATTAACTTTTTTCACCTTGGTATTTGAGGAAGCAGATCATGGTAATGAATATAATATTGTGTATATGGACTTCAGTAAGGATTTTGATAGAGTCTCACGTCAGAGACTATTGAGGAAAATTAAGGCACACGGAATAGGAGGAGAAATTTGTTCCTGGACAGAGGTGTGGTTGACAGATAGGCAGCAGAGAGTTTGCATAAATGGGGAGAAATTAGAGTGGGGAAGCGTCACGAGCGGTGTTCCACAGGGGTCAGTGATGGGCCCCTTGTTGTTCACAGTCTACATAAACGACATAGATGAGGGAATAAACAGCGACATAAACAAGTTTGCCGATGACACCAAAAATAGGCCGTCGAATTCATTCTGACGAGGACACTAGAGCACTCCAAGATTTGAATAGACTTACAGTGGTTGGAGAAGTGGCAGATGCAGTTTAATATAGACAGGAAAATAACCATTCCACATATATACTAAATAATGTAGATCTTAATATTACTGATTGCGAAAAGGATTTGTTCTTAAAAAGCCTCATGACCTTGTTGCACAGCCATGTAGTGAGAGCACCATCAGTGGGTCCTCTCACCACCAAGAACCTTCTCAGAGGGTTTTCCCCACACGAATAAACTACAAACAACTCATAATTTCTCTCTATATTTTTACAGTTTTTATATACATTACATAGAAAAAACTACCTCGTTTCTATTGATCCTTCCCTACCCAAGACACCCGGTTCACTCACCCTCAGTTCCTCACTGCATGGCAGTGCTGGGTAATTCAGTGAAAGTGGAGATAGTTTGAGCTAAGAAGGAAGGTCGTTAAGGATACAAGAAGGTACTGAAGGATACAGGAAGAGAGGGATGGTAGCAAAGGATAGGAAGGGAAGGTACGTTAAAGGATACAAGAAGAGAAGGTACCTTGAAGGATACAGGAAGAGAGGATGGTAGCTTAAAGGATACAGAAAAAAAAGAGGTGAAATAAATGGAAAAAAAAACAGCGACAACTAAGGGAAAAAAAGACGAACCACACACGTAAACACAAATTTAAATAATGAGATAAATAAACGACGTCTAGACTAAAAGTTCACCCTGGAAGTACTGAACACCAAAGCCGAAAGAGGGAAAGAAAACTCTTCAGTATTTACATTGTCTCTCTGTAAATCACTGTTCGCTCACTAATGGTCATACAGAAAAAGGACAAATCACTGTGACCCGGCATTTCAATAACCTGCTTGGGAAAAATCGTTCAGAAAACACCAACACCACGCCCAAAACCCCGGAGCTGGAGGGTGAATGCCCCCGTTACTTTACCCTTGTTTACACTCCCACGAAAACATTTTCTTTTAAATTGAGGAAAAAATGGCATTCAATACGATAAATGAATTATGGGAACACACGCAACGTGCTGCTAAATTACTTTAGGTGTTAGTTAAGATTATTTAAAGACCCACAATGTGCTGCTAAATTACTTTACGTGTTAGTTAAGATTAGTGTGCAAACAGGGACATCTTTCTACGTGTATTGTTGTGGTAAATATTTGAAGTACTTGTTGTGATAGTTACATAGAAAGAACATGATACCTATTCGTCCCTGTCATATTCCATCGTACAGGGTGGGTTTAACTGTCATATTCCATCGTACAGGGTTGGTTTAACTGTCATATTCCATCAGATGTCTATTCAGATGGTTTCGAATCATATGGGTGGTTAACTGTAATTCATCTACAGGTAGGTATTACTGTATATTCCATCTACAGGGTGGGTTAACTGTCATATTCCATCATACAGGGTGGGTTCTGTCATATTCCATCATACAGTGGGTTAACTGTCATATTCCATCATACAGGGTGGGTTTAACTGTCATATTCCATCATACAGGGTGGGTTTAACTGTCATATTCCATCGTACAGGGTGGGTTTAACTGTCATATTCCATCATACAGGGTGGGTTTAACTGTCATATTCCATCATACAGGGTGGGTTTAACCGTCATATTCCATCATACAGGGTGGGTTTAACTGTCATATTCCATCATACAGGGTGGGTTTAACCGTCATATTCCATCATACAGGGTGGGTTTAACTGTCATATTCCATCATACAGGGTGGGTTTAACTGTCATATTCCATCATACAGGGTGGGTTTAACCGTCATATTCCATCATACAGGGTGGGTTTAACTGTCATATTCCATCATACAGGGTGGGTTTAACTGTCATATTCCACCATGCAGAATGAGTTTCCCTGTCATATTACAGGATGAGTTTCCCTGTCATATTACAGGATGAGTTTCTGTCATATTACAGGATGAGTTTCCCTGTCATATTCATCATAGGATGGTTGACATACACGAGGTAAGAAAGCTGCCCATCCTGAGCTAAGAGACTTAACTAAGGCCACGTGGACTAGGTTATGTAAGGTTTGCCAGGAAACAAGACAAGTGTCTTAGTCATATGATGACCCGCCGCTGGAGCTTTGGGTCATCTGACCGAGGCCTTCCACTGGCTTACCGGTCCACCTCTTCAAAAATTATGGCTATAATTATAACCAATGTAATAATGCAACGTTGATAACTTCAAGTATGTCGCTACGGATTTATCATTCGTACAGACACACCCTCAGTAGTGGAACCTTCAGATGATTGTTCCAACACCATCCCATCCCTCAGCTTTCCCCTCTTCCCCATCCCTCCCCAACCTTCAGCTTTCCCCTCTCTCGTTCCCTCTCCAACCATCAGCTTTCCCCTCTCCCTCCTTCCCTCCCCAACTCTCACATTTCCCCTCTTCCTCCATTCCTCCTCAACCCTCACCGTCCTTCTCTGTACTGGACTGAAGAAGCCAAATGTTGCATAAGTCTCTCATTCTTCAACTTGTCTTTTTTTTCTAAACCATTTACATCACGCTACCATGAAAATCAGCCGATACTAAACTATTTACATCACGCTACCATGAAAATCAGCCGATACTAAACCATTTACATCACGCTACCATGAAAATCAGCCGATACTAAACTATTTACATCACGCTACCATGAAAATCAGCCGATACTAAACTATTTACATCACGCTACCATGAAAATCAGCCGATACTAAACCATTTACATCACGCTACCATGAAAATCAGCCGATACTAAACCATTTACATCACGCTACCATGAAAATCAGCCGATACTAAACTATTTACATCACGCTACCATGAAAATCAGCCGATACTAAACCATTTACATCACGCTACCATAAAATCAGCCGATACTAAACCATTTACATCACGCTACCATGAAAATCAGCCGATACTAAACCATTTACATCACGCTACCATGAAAATCAGCCGATACTAAACCATTTACATCACGCTACCATGAAAATCAGCCGATACCCAGAGAGACAACTCTGGTAAATACGTCTTCAAATCTCCTGTCAGCCACCAGATTTTTGTACTTCAGTTCACAGCCTCGCAGAAAGGGTGATTACAGCCACCCGGGGTTAACAGATCCTGTAATTTCGGTCTGTACGCAAGCACAGACTAAGAAAAACGTTTCAAGACTATTCCAGATTCGTATAATTCGTGTGCGAGCAATCTGGATAATAACTGCAATGATCACACAGTGTTTTCAGGGATGGTAATTGAGGTGTGTAGAGCGGTTCTTGTGAGAGTTTTTGTTATTGTCCCTTAAGGAGTACTGCTGCTATCGTACCTCTAGCCTTTCCTTCCTTCCCGACTCCCTCCCTCCCTCTCATCTTCCCATTCTTCCCTACTTCCTCTCCATAAGACCCCAATGGAAATAAGTCACCGACTTTTTGGGTAATCATAGTAATTTATACATATGCTACTTATATGATGATTTGTGCAACTGTATTTATGTGTGGCGAAACGTTTCCTCAATAAAGATACCCAAGTGTTGCATATGTGTCTAATTGATCAACTTGTCGGTTCTCTGAACCATTCATCTACTACCCAAGAAATAAGCGTTGATAATTCTATTTACTCATGTGCAAAAACACCTTTTAGTATGTGATAAATGGTTTGAAAACCGACAAGATTGAAGATTGAGACACTTATGCAACATATGGGAATCTTCACCTTTTAATATTTCAATACTGAATTGATAAAGTCACTGGTTGATTAAATGTCTTCAGAATAAAGATACCCAGGTGTTGCCTGCTGGCCCATGCTAGGCAGGTCCAAGTCACCTACTGGCCTAAGCTAGTCAGGTCCAACTCACACCCTACTCCTTCCCAACTCACCAACTCTTTCCAAACTCCTCCTCCATCCTTCCTTCCTCAAACTCTCCTTCTCCTCAACTCCCCCCCCTCCCCTTCCTCCAAACTCTCCCTTCCCTCCTCCTCCTTCTCAAACTCTCCCTTCCCTAAACCTCCTCCCCACTTCTTCCCTCAACCTCCCCTTCCCCTCAAACTCTCCCCCTTCCTCCCTCAAACTCTCCCTTCCTCTTTCCCTCATAGTTGTGAATCATAAGACAATAACTCGAGAGGTCAGCAAAAACACAGTATTGAGGGGTCGAGGGGAGTTGAAAAGACTTACACGTAAAGCAACATAAGTGTTCTCGTCACGACATGACCTATTTAGTCAAGATGTGTACAAATAGGCAACCCATTCTCGCACTACCAGTCACCAACGTGCGTTTTTGAACGCTTCCTGGTTATATGCAGACACCTTGCCAGACGCACAGCAGTCTAAATTTTTTACTTACTGATTTATATTAAAATGTGTATTTTTAATTTTACGCAACCTAACCCAATTTAATGTAACTTGGCCTAGCAGCTAACTTAACCCAAACCTAAGTTAATCTTTGACCTATCTTCACTTAACAGTCTAACTTAACCCAAGAATAACAATCTAACTTCCTTCTAATAATGAGCAAGACAAGTATGCAACAGTTAGGTATCTTCATTTCCTAAACGTGTCGCCTACTTAGTAGGCTTCTTGAGATGAATACAGAGATGAGCGAATACGGAGACAACAGAAGCAGTGGGGAGGTACAGATGACGTGATCACTTCATCTGCTTTTAGTCACCTCTGTATTCACCTGAAGAAGCCTCCTGTGAAACGTTGTATATGTGTCTTACCCCTCTGCAACCTCGTATTTGTTAGTTCACAGAAATTAACGTTTGCAACCTCGTAAACAAAGCAGTAAAATGAGGATATAATGATATAAGTCGTGCATTATTGCACGCATTGCATTTCGTTGATTTCTGCCCGATCTAAACCTCTTCAACACTATTTTTTTTGGAAATGGTATAAAATACCGACACAATGGAAAAATAAACACATAAGCAGTATAATGTGATCCTTTATTGACAACGTTTCGCCCACGCAGTGGCTTTATCGAGTCACAACAGATCTACCTGGATAAAAGATACATGAGTATTTATAGGATTTAGTCAGGTGGAGAATGCTGTTTGTGACTCCATAACTGCGTGGGCAAGAAATCACATATACTGTTCGTTATTTCCCATTTATCTGGGGTCAGTCAAGTCAGATTAGGTAAGGAATAGCCGTAATTACACGTCAATAACCGCTATACTAAAAAACGAATGGAAGCCTGGGATATACCGTAGTTCTGCGCGCGCAGTTTTTATTGCAAGATGGAGCTGGAATAACGTAGACAGTAGAGTTGAAACCATAGCATCAGAGATGCGAATTGAAACTACATTCCTCCAGTTATCTTACGATTCAGCCTCAGTAGTGGAGGCTCGAGCCTCCGTCCGCTAAGTGCGAGGCGGATATGCTGACGGATGGAGCCCCTCGTTTCCACTGTTTGTCGGTGTCACCATAACATTTGCAACCTTAAGAGAGTGAGTCACAAAGGCTAGAAAGGAACGATATACGACCGTTACTCTAGGTCAGATGCCGTGCTCCTTCCTTAAGTGAATGTGACCTGACCTGACTAGGTTGGGGCACTGGACCTGCATCGCATGGGCCAGTAGGCCTGCTGCAGTGTTCCTTCTTAAGGAGACAGTATGCAGAACAAGCTCTTATTGTGACGTTTCACTCAGGCTAGAGCGGAGCGCTAAACCCGTGTAGGCCACTCAGCAGCGGAGGGAAAGATATACTGTTGGTCTGGTGACTCGGGAGTGCTAAGACGTTCAGGGGAAAAAACAGAAATCATAAAAACACGATAACCAGATGTGTTTTGATCGCCACACGATCCTCGAAATGTATCCCCGTGTTGCATAACCCCAGCCCCCTGAACCTCGATGCACGCGGTGTGGCATTCGGTTTTAATGCAGTTAAATATTGAAGATTTCAAGCGAATTAGACGAGTCATTCACAAGTCATCATATGGAAACTAACGTCTCGGCTTCTTCAGTAAAAAATGGCAAATTAGCAATAGTCAGCGTAAATCGAAACGTCTATGATAAAGATACCCAGATATTGCACATGTGTGTAATTCATCACCAACGAAAATACCACACTAAGTGCCTCTGATACCCTAATACATACAAACATGTAGATGAATGGTTCAGAGAACCATGCTTCTCTGAACCATTCATCTACATCCTGTTTGACACAGCAACATCTTGGTATCTTAATACAGGGAATTCTTCGCTTGCCTAACCCTTGGGCACGACCTACTTCCACATTGGTCAAATGTGACACCTCCTACGACTGCTGCACCTCTACCTGTCTACAGTATATAAGCTCCCTCTTCGCAGATATGCTGTATTCTATTCAAGATTGATGAACTGACAACATCGACTCAAGGTTGAGGGACTGACCACCTCAAACTCCTGTTCTTCACGATTCTCCTTTGTATGGACTGATGAAGCCACTGTGTGGCGAAACGTTTCCTCAATAAAGATACCCAAATGTTGCATATGTGTCTAATTTACATACATACAAGGATAATAGTCTGTTATGTGTGTAGATTGTAAATAACATTTACCTGATCCACGTTAAGTCAGTGAATATGCAAAAACAAACAAAAACACACACACACACACACACACACACATGCAGTATATGCAATATACAGAATCGTTCAGGACCCTGTACACTGTGTACGTTAGGCCCATATTGGAGTATGCAGCACCAGTTTGGAACTCACACCTAGCCAAGCACGTAAAGAAGCTAGAGAAAGTGTAAAGGTTTGCAACAAGACTAGTCCCGGAGCTAAGGGGTATGTCCTACGAGGAGAGGTTAAGGGAAATCGACCTGACGACACTGGAGGACAGGAGAGAAAAGGAGGATATGATAACGACATATAAAATACTGAGAGGCATTGACAAGGTGGACAGAGACATAAATGTTCCAGAGATGGGACACAGCAACAAGGGGACACAGTTGGAAGTTGAAGAATCAGATGAATCACAGAGATGTTAGGAAGTATTTCTTCAGTCACAGAGTGGTCAGGAAGTGGAATAGTTTGGGAAGCGATGTAGTAGAGGCAGGATCCATTCATAGCTTTAAGAAGAGGTATGATAAGGCTCATGGCGAAGGGAGAGTGACCCAGTAGCGGCCAGTAAAGAGGGGGGCCAGGAGCTATGACTCGACCCCTGCAACCACAACTAGGTGAGTACAGAGATAACACCCATATATATATCAGACAGGCGATCTTAACAATGCAAGACAAGCCACGGGGGGTGGAAATCTTTAGCTCAAGTACTTTCACACTTCTCAGTGCGTAATCAGGAGCTATGCAATGTTGCAAGGCAGCAACTCAAGGAAGGGATGTTTTCTCAGAGTAGCGCAGTGCGGGTCTGTCACCTGGTGAGTAATACACAGCTTGTGTGAATAATACAGAGGACCAAGAGCTAGAGGTTAATCTTCCCTCACACAGCCTACACAAATAGGTAATTACTAGACAGTTACTACCAGTTACTACCATTGTCAGTACCACCAGTCATCACCTCTAGTATTCAGTCCTCACTCACCCCTCTCCCGTAAGTCCTCCCCCCACCCACTGGTGGGGGAACCACCACCCTCCTCCCATCTCACTCATTGTAAACATTGGACCCTTGCAAGGTCACGTCTTATTGGCCGACCCTGAGGAAATGACAGCCAATCAAACTGCTCGAGACATTACTTGCACAAGAGAGCAACAACGATGATCAAGCAGCCTCGTGTGTACTCTCGCTACGCATCAATGATATCTCTCCCTCGAGACCCGTTTCACCTCTCTCCCTCGAGACCCGTTTCACCTCTCTCCCTCGAGACCCGTTTCACCTCTCTCCCTCGAGACCCGTTTCACCTCTCTCCCTCGAGACCCGTTTCACCTCTCTCCCTCGACACCCGTTTCACCTCTCTCCCTCGAGACCCGTTTCACCTCTCTCCCTCGACACCCGTTTCACCTCTCTCCCTCGACACCCGTTTCACCTCTCTCCCTCGACACCCGTTTCACCTCTCTCCCTCGAGACCCGTTTCACCTCTCTCCCTCGAGACCCGTTTCACCTCTCTCCCTCGAGACCCGTTTCACCCCTCTCCCTCGACACCCGTTTCACCTCTCTCCCTCGAAACCCGTTTCACCCTCTCCTCGAGACCCGTTTCACCCTCTCCCTCGACACCCGTTTCACCTCTCTCCCTCGACACCCGTTTCACCTCTCTCCTCGAACCCGTTATTCTCCTCGAACCGTTTATCATCCTCGAGACCCGTTTTGATTTCATCCTCGAGACCGTTTTGATTTCTCATCCTCGAGACCTGTTTTACTCTCTCCGAACCTTTCATCCTCGAGACCCGTTTTATTTCTCATCCTCGAGACCCGTTTTATTTCTCATCCTCGAGACCCGTTTTATTTCTCATCCTCGAGACCTGTTTTATTTCTCATCCTCGAGACCTGTTTTATTTCTCATCCTCGAGACCTGTTTTATTTCTCATCCTCGAGACCTGTTTTATTTCTCATCCTCGAGACCTGTTTTATTTCTCATCCTCGAGACCTGTTTTATTTCTCATCCTCGAGACCTGTTTTATTTCTCATCCTCGAGACCTGTTTTATTTCTCATCCTCGAGACCTGTTTTCCGTCTCTTTCTTGGGACTTGTAATGACTGTTGAGAAGTGTTCTCTTTTGGTATATATTCAACATTTCTCTCCCTTACAATGTTGAATATATTTTATGTTTGTTATGCTATGTTCTTTTGTTGGTATATTCACTAGACTATTTTTATTATTCCTTTGACAGTGTGTATGTATGTATGATGATATATATATATATATATATATATATATATATATATATATATATATATATAAGGTTCGTCAGGAAACAGGACAAGTGTTTCCTGACGCGGGTCTTCGTCATTGATGACCCGCAGCTGGGCTTTTGGTCATCTGACCGAGGCCTTCCACTGGCTTACCGGTCCACCTCTTTAAAATTATGGTCATAGTTATAACCATTTAGTATAGTTCTTCGAAGCTTAGTTAAAACACTGTTTTGCAACTAAGCTGCAGCTTAAGATGCTGTTTTAATGACGACGAAGCTTAAGACACAGCTTTAAGACGAAGCTTAAGAGACAGCTTTAAGACGAAGCTTAAGACACAGCTTTAAGACGAAGCTTAAGACACAGCTTTTGTATGGGATAACATACAGTTAAAGTCTAAGGGAGCTTAAATAAAGACAAAGCTTGAAGCTTTATTTTTTAGTCTATCAAAACTGAATACATCAGCAGTGTGCTGTTACCTTATTCTGACAGTTACACAGTGGAACAAAAGCCAGCTATGTTACCTCTCAGTGTGATATCCAATAGTTTTTTCTAAGTTATATAATCTTCGTCTTGTTTAAATTACAATAAACTTCAATTATTGACAAATGATTTAAGAGATATTTGTTTCAACTCTGGATCTGTATACAATTCCCCTGGGATTCATTCCAGTTAATGGAAGGATTTAAATCCTTAACATGAGTGCAATCTGTTGCTAATGGAACTCTGTAGGAATTTGCGAATTTATTTTTTAAAGAGTTTTTTTACAAATGTGTGTATATATGTATGTATGTGTGTACTCACCTAGTTGTGGTTGCAGGGGTCGATTCACAGCTCCTGGCCCCACCTCTTCACTGGCCGCTACTGGGTCACTCTCCCTGCGCCATGAGCTTTATCATACCTCTTCTTAAAGCTATGTATGGAACCTGCCTCCACTACATCTCCCAAACTATTCCACTTCCCGACCACTCTGTGACTGAAGAAATACTTCCTAACATCCCTGTGATTCATCTGAGTCTTCAACTTCCAACTGTGTCCCCTTGTTGCTGTGTCCCATCTCTGGAACATTCTGTCTCTGTTCACCTTGTCAATTCCTCTCAGTATCTTATATGTCGTTATCATGTCCCCCCTATCTCTCCTGTCCTCCAGTGTCGTCAGGTCGATTTCCCTTAACCTCTCCTCGTAGGACATACCCCTTAGCTCCGGGACTAGTCTTGTTGCAAACCTTTGCACTTTCTCTAGCTTCTTTACGTGCTTGGCTAGGTGTGGGTTCCAAACTGGTGCTGCATACTCCAGTATGGGCCTAACGTACACAGTGTATAGGGTCCTGAACGATTCCTTATTAAGATATCGGAATGCTGTTCTTAGGTTTGCTAGGCGCCCGTACGCTGCAGCAGTTATTTGGTTGATGTGCGTCTCAGGAGATGTGCCTGGTGTTATACTCACCCCAAGATCTTTTTCCTTGATTGAGGTTTGTAGTCTCTGGCCCCCTAGACTGTACTCCGTCTGCGGTCTTCTTTGCCCTTCCCCAATCTTCATGACTTTGCACTTGGTGGGGTTGAACTCCAGGAGCCAATTGCTGGACCAGGCTTGCAGCCTGTCCAGATCCCTTTGTAGTTCTGCCTGATCCTCGTCCGATTGAATTCTTCTCATCATCTGCAAACAGGGACACTTCGGAGTCTATTCCTTCCGTCATGTCGTTCACAAATACCAGAAATAGCACCGGTCCTAGGACTGACCCCTGTGGAACCCCACTCGTCACCGGCGCCCACTCTGACACCTCGCCACATACTATGACTCGCTGCTGTCTTCCTGACAGGTATTCCTGATCCATTGTAGTGCCTTCCCTGTTACCCCTGCCTGGTCCTCCAGCTTCTGCATAATCTCTTGTGTGGAACTGTCAAACGCCTTCTTCAGTCCAGGAATATGCAATCTACCCACCCCCTCTCTCTTGTCTTACTGCTGTCACCCGTCGTAGAACTCAGTAGGTTTGTGACACAGGATTTCCCGTCCCTGAAACCGTGTTGGCCGTCGTTGATGAGATCATTCCTTTCTAGGTGTTCCACCACTCTTCTCCTGACTATCTTCTCCATGACTTTGCATACTATACATGTCAGTGACACTGGTCTGTAGTTTAGTGCTACGTTCCTGTCTCCTGTGTGTGTGTGTGTGTGTTAGTTACCATTTTGTCCTAGGCACATGTCGATTAGACACTAGGCCTGTTGTATGTGTGTGTGTGTGTGTGTGTGTTTTAAGGAAACACTTCAAATATTTCGCCGCCGGAATTGAACCCACCCTCCTTGCTGAAGCACGGCGCTAGCCACCTGCCATCGGGCTGTAAAATCTTTATAATACATTTGTTATTGTGATATTCCGTTTTAGGTGTCCTGAACTCCTTGACTTCCAGCATGACACTGCACACCACTCATCCACTCTTAATGTGTTGTCTGTGTGTGTGTGTGTGTGTGTGTGTGTGTGTGTGTGTGTGTGTGTGTGTGTGTGAAAAAATGTCTTTAAAAGTATAAGATAAAATTTTAGAAAGGACTTAATTTTAAACGGGTTCTTGCTAAATGACCAGTTTTACCTATTCGGCACGACATATATATAATATTCCTTTGGTGTTAGAATCACTGCATTCTAACAATTCCTGCAAAATCTGAAGAATTCGCGTAAGATGTTACAGTTCGCAGGGTCAGTGAAACTGATGTCCGCGCACCTCTGACAATACAGCTATTGAATGAATGATGGTTAATATGTTTCCTTCTTGGGATCACCCTACCTTTGTACGAGACGGTCGTTGTGTTAAAAAAATAACACTTTTGTAGTTCAAAGAAAACAGACCTAGAGAACGAACAAAGAACTTTCACAAAAGTAGTAGTAAAAGAAGTTAAAGAAGAAGTAAAAGAAGTTAAAGAAGAAGTAAAAGAAGTAGTAAAAGTAGTAGTAATAGTTATATTTGTTGTCTTGGTCGTCTTGACGTGATGAGTCCCACAGCCTGGTAGGTAGTCAGTCTCTCAAGCCTACACCATAACAATAATGTACACCATCAGTAATGTACACTTCTTGCTGGTGCTGTATGTACGCTTCGTGGGATGTGTACACTTCAGTTTTACCACCATCTGCTAAATGTACACAATTATTTCTATTAGCTTCTACACTAGTTTGGATTTTATAAAGTAGATGAGCGTGAGTTGAGAATGTTTATATACATGTGAGGGAGAACGTAAGAATGATGTGAGGGAGAACGTAAGAATGAGTAAGGACGTGTGGGATAGTCTCAACATTTAAATGTTGTGCTGGGTAGCCACATACCTGTACTTGTTGAAGGTCAACCCTTGTAAACACAAACTTCAGCCACGGACACGTCACTGAATATTCATGAAATCACTGAACACAGACATATACACACAAACGTAACGCCTGATAAACACAGACGCACACACAGGAGTAACGTGTGAACACAGACGCACACACAGGAGTAACGTGTGAACACAGACGCACACACAAGAGTAACACTGTGAACACAGACGCACACAAGAGTAACATGTGAACACAGACGCACACACACAGGAGTAACACTGTGTGAACACAGACGCGCACACAAGAGTAACACTGTGAACACAGACGCACGCAAGAGTAACACTGTATGAACACAGACGCACACACACAGGAGTAACACTGTGTGAACACAGACGCGCACACAGGAGTAACGTGTGAACACAGACGCACACACAAGAGTAACACTGTGAACACAGACCACACACAGGAAGTCACTGTGTGAAACACAGACCGATCACACAGGAGTAACTGTAAACACAGACCACACACAGAGTAACAACGTGTGAACACAGACGCCACACAATAGTAACATGTGAACACAGACGCACACACACAGGAGTAACACTGTGTGAACACAGACGCACACACAAGAGTAACATGTGAACACAGACGCCACACAGAGTAACAAAGTGAACACAGACGCACACACAGAGTAACAACTATGTGAACACAGACGCACACACAAAGTAACAAATGTGAACACAGACGCACACACAGGAGTAACAACATGTGAACACAGACGCACACACAAGAGTAACAACATGTGAACACAGACGCACACACAAGAGTAACAACATGTGAACACAGACGCACACACAAGAGTAACAACATGTGAACACAGACGCACACACAAGAGTAACAACGTGTGAACACAGACGCACACACAGGAGTAACAACGTGTGATAAAGAAACCCGGAATGAAAACAGGGGGAATAAATCTCCAGTTCAAAGAATGAAAGACATTAGAACAGGGGTCACAAGGTTCAAAGAATGAAAGACATTAGAACAGGGGTCACAAGGTTTAAAGAATGAAAGACATTAGAACGGGCGTCACAAGGTTTTATGCGGCCCGTCACAAGGTTTTATGCGGCCCGTCACAAGGTTTTATGCGGCGTCACAACTTGAAATATTTATAAATAGTAAAACTAATAAACCCTCATTGTCGGTCACTTAAATTTTAGGTATTTGTTGCTTGTAGCAATGTCAAAAATTTGTTCAAATTTTAGTTATGGAAGGAAAAAGGAAAAGAACAGTGCAGAGTGCCGCTTTTTAATGAATAATAGAGCGTAAAGTACTTCTTTGTACAAGCAGGTGATAAAGCCTTGTGTCGGAGGCCACGAAACTGTTGCAGATGGAGTACAATGTACGTTTCTCAGTTCACGGGAACACACTGCTTCAGATCGGTTCATCTAATGATTAGAGTAAGCGTGTGTCTGTAGTCTATATGGTGGACGCGCACTGATCACAGCGCCACTAGCGGTCAGCATGTCAACCTTATGTTACCGTCCCCAATCCGGAAAATATACACTGTTTACACGACATTGTATGCAAATATTGAACTCATTTATCATCAGGGCCGCTGATCCAGTTTCCTAAAGAGCCTAACTATAATGATAAATTGAAGCCATTGTATATTATAAACCCTGGGAATTACATGTTCGTTATACTGTGAATTTACGCAGGGTCGAATACGGCGCCATGTTTGGATTTATCACACGTGTAAATATTTAAATTCGCTTATCAAATAAAGCCTTTGACCCGAAGCTGGTTAATGGAGGATTTATACTCTCTGAAAACGAGGTTGTTTGGTTACGTGAGGATCAGGGTTAACGAACTCGTTATTCTACCTTTTTAATATGCCAGGTTATAACAGTGACATCCTTCATGCCAGGTTATAACAGTGACATCCTTCATGCCAGGTTATAACAGTGACATCCTTCAGACTGTCGCCTAATTTATGAAATGACTTGGTGCCATACTGTTTTTTTTTAGTTCGACAGTGTTGTGCTGCTACTATTGTTGTTGCTGCTGCTTCAACTACTGTTGCTGCTACAATTATTGTTGCTACTGTTGCTGATGATGCTGCTACTACTACTGTTGCTGCTGCTACAACTATTGTTGTTGCTGCTGCTACTACAGATGCTGCTGCTACTACTATTGTTGTTGCTACTACAGTTGCTGCTGCTGCTACTACAGTTGCTGCTGCTGCTACTACAGTTGCTGCTGCTGCTACTACAGTTGCTGCTGCTGCTACTACAGTTGCTGCTGCTGCTACTACAGTTGCTGCTGCTGCTACTACAGTTGCTGCTGCTGCTACTACAGTTGCTGCTGCTGCTACTACAGTTGCTGCTGCTGCTACTACAGTGTGCTGCTGCTACTCAGTTGCTGCTGCTGCTACTACAGTTGCTGCTGCTGCTACTACAGTTGCTGCTGCTACTACAGTTGCTGCTGCTGCTACTACAGTTGCTGCTGCTACTACTGTTGCTGCTTCTGCTACTACTGTTGCTGCTACTATTATTGTTGCTACTGTTGCTGATGATGCAACTACTACTACTACTGTTGCTGCTGCTACTACTATTGTTGCTGCTGCTACTACTATTGTTGCTGCTGCTACTACTATTGTTGCTGCTGCTACTACAGTTGCTGCTGCTACTACAGTTGCTGCTTCTGCTACTACTGTTGCTGCTACTATTGTTGTTGCTACTGTTGCTGCTGATGCTGCTACTACTACTATTACTACTGTTGCTGCTGCTACAACTATTGTTGCTGCTGCTACAACTATTGTTGCTGCTGCTACAACTATTGTTGTTGCTGCTACAACTATTGTTGTTGCTGCTACAACTATTGTTGTTGCTGCTACAACTATTGTTGTTGCTGCTACAACTATTGTTGTTGCTGCTACAACTATTGTTGTTGCTGCTACTACAGTTGCTGCTACTACAGTTGCTGCTGCTGCTGCTACAACTATTGTTGTTGCTGCTACTACAGTTGCTGCTGCTGCTACTACTGTTGCTGCTACTATTGTTGCTGCTGATGCTGCTACTACTGTTGCTGCTGATGCTACTACTACTACTACTGTTGCTACTACTACTACTACTGTTGCTGCTGATGCTACTACTACTGTTGCTGCTGATGCTACTACTGTTGCTGCTGATGCTACTACTACTACTGTTGCTGCTGATACTACTACTACTGTTGCTGCTGATGCTACTACTACTGTTGCTGCTGATGCTACTGCTGCTGCTTTACTACTACTGTTTCTGCTGCTACTACTACTGTTTTTGCTGCTATTACTACTGTTGCTCTTACTATTGTTATAATTACTATTGTTGTTGCTGGTGCTACCATTATTGTTGATGCTCCTCCTGTTACTATTTCTGCTGCTCCTACTGTTGCTACTGCAGCTACTGTTGCTGCTACACCTGCTTTGAGCCTCTCATCAACGCACGAATAAGCTGCACATGTGTATCTTCACTGATGAGTCGTGTCACCTGCACTAACCTAACCAGCAAGCTTCTTCAGTCTGATACAGAGGCGACTGTTACATTGGAGACAGTGGAAGAGTGGAGGAGGCGACTGTTATATTGGAGACAGTGGAAGAGTGGAGGAGGCGACTGTTATATTGGAGACAGTGGAAGAGTGGAGGAGGCGACTGTTATATTGGAGACAGTGGAAGAGTGGAGGAGGCGACTGTTATATTGGAGACAGTGGAAGAGTGGAGGAGGCGACTGTTACATTGGAGACAGTGGAAGAGTGGAGAGGTAATTTTAAGGCGTTTAATCTTGATTGGCTGTTGCATGTAGCTTAACAAGATTCCTGATCCACTACCCTATCACCACCATAACTAACTCTAAACTCTCCTTGAGAGAGAGAGAGAGAGAGAGAGAGAGAGAGAGAGAGAGAGAGAGAGAGGAGAGAGAGAGAGAGGAAGTGGCACCAGTTTTCTCTAGTGCCACTCTCAGTATAACAACAACCTTGGCACCTCTCAACGCTGACTACTCTATATTGTTTTCCTATTATTATTATTATTACTAATTAAATTGTTTCAGTGTTATTATTGCTGTATTACTATTACTAATTATATTTTATTGCTATTGTTACTTTAAATGTTTCATTGCTATTAGCTAAATAATAACAATTATTATTTAGCTAATATTGATGATTCTCTTTGTAATGTTAATTTCTATCATTATCAATAATGATGTTATACATATTTTACATAATAATCAGGACAATTCGATAACCACAGCTCTCTCTCTCTCTCTCTCTCTCTCTCTCTCTCTCTCAGAAAAAGTATTTCCGGGTTCAGTAAACCAGATGGGTTTAACACTTCATAAAATACAACGACAAAGCGGGTTTTATTTCTGTGCTCCCAAAGCATTGTAAAGCCACTGACAACTGCACTCACTAAAAACCAACAATTAGGTGAGGACTTATAACGACGTTTCGGTCCCTCCTTGGCCATTCTCTGGTCAAAACCAAGTTTCCACCACTGAAAATTTTGATAAAATAGGATGCAAATGACATACCGTCCGTAATAGACACTGGGTCGATGTTTCGCCCTCTGTAGAACCCTATCCGGGGTAACTCAATGAAGCGTTACACCAGAGGTTAAACGTTTTCAAAATAAAAGCTTCTTCGACGTGTGTGTTTTCTTCACTAAGAAACAAACAACCGCAGCTTCAAGTCAAGGAAAAGGAAGGAGTCACGTTCAGATTTTTATCATTTGGATTTTCCAGGGGGAAAGAAAAACGAAAAACAAGACCGGGAGCTTGAGGAAGGTAGAGAGACTTCACTGAAGTCTCAAGTTGTAGCTTGAAGTGCTCTCAGAGGATATTACTGATTAGTTATAATTATAACCATAATTTTTAAAGGGGCGGATGTATAAGCCAGCGGAAGGTCTCTGTCAGATGACCAAAAGCCTCCAGCAGCGGGTCATATGACTAAAGACCCGCGTCAAGAAACATCCTCATTCCTGACAAATCTTACCTAACCTAACCTCTGAGAGGAGCGAAGTAAACTCTCATGAGCAAATCTGTGTAGAAAACACATGAGGACTACCAAAGGACGGAACGTGTCGAGGACCTGGGAGTAATAATGTCAGCTGCCCTTTCGTTCTAAGAACACAAGGCAAATATCACAACAGCTAGGAAAATGACGGGTGGATAATGAGAACTTTCAGAACAAAGAAAATAGTGTCATTGGTAACGATATTCAAATCGCTTGTGGTTTTTTGCTTAGAATATTGTTCAGTGTTGACGGCTCCGTTCAGGGCAGAGATATAAGAGATGGAACAGATTCAGAGATCATTCATAACCTTCACAGAGCCAATAAAACATTTAAATTACTGGGAATGGCTCGAAGTCCTAAATATGTACTCAAAGAAGAGGAGATACGTGATAATATATACCTGTAAGCTGTTTATGAGACTGGTCCCGAACCTGCACACTCCTGTAACAACACACTGGAGTGAGAAATATGTGAGAAAGCGCAAAATAAACACAACAAAAAGCAGGGGCGCTGTTGGCACAATAAGAGAACACTGTATCAACATTCATGATCCCAGACTTTTTAATATCTTAACAGAGGATATCAGAAACACTGCCAGGACAAGTGAAGAGGCCAAGACAAAACTAGACAATTTCCTCCGAGAAGTGCCAGATCAATCAGGTTGTGATGGATGTGAGGGCCAGCGGGCCGCCAGCAGTAACAACCTGGTTAACCAGACAAGCCGGGTCCAGGACAGGGCTGCGGGAGTATGAAAACTGTCATCCTGTGAGTGATAGCGCAAAAAACAGGATAACAGAGGCGACAAATATGAAGACAACAGAAGTAGTGGAGAGGTAAAGTTGATGTGATGAGTCCATGAGATTGGCAAAGCTCCTGAGAGAGAAACGTTGCAGCAATAAAAGGTTTCACTGGCTTTACAAAGCTCCTTGAGAGAGAAACGTTGCAGCAATAAAAGGTTTCACTGGCTTTACAAAGCTCCTTGAGAGAGAAACGTTGCAGCAATAAAAGGTTTCACTGGCTTTACAAAGCTCCTGGAGAGAGAAACGTTGCAGCAATAAAAGATTTCACTGGCTTTACAAAGCTCCTGGAGAGGTCACAGTGAGTCAGACCCCACAAGGTACAGTTATATCACGAACAATATTAATCATCTCAGATATCACTTAATAAAGTTAATGTACACATTAATACATGCTGATACAATCTCAAAAATTTAGGCATCTTATTAGCACTAAAAACAACGGAAAGATCGTTAATCTCCGGAAATTTATACAATAATGGAAACAATGTTGATCAACGAAGGTATATTAGACACCACCTAAATGTTCTCTACAAAAATTGTTTGACAAATTAAAAAATAAACTTAATCTCTGTTGGTGGGACTGAGGCGCCCACAGATCAACGTTGTGTGTGATGATGGACCAAATTCACCACGGACTGAAGACATTAACTGAAGGCTGAGGGACTGATTATCTCAAAAGCCTCCTCACCTTCTACCTTCCTTCTGTGTATTGGACTGAAGAAGCCACTGGCTGGTGAAACGCTTCCAGCGTAAAGATACCCAAATGTTGCCCAAGTGTCCTTTTCCGTAGAGCCTACTAGGCCTAAAACTGAAATTTGGATGCTGTTTGGACTACTTACTAGAAGTCATGGTAACAATTTACACTTAGATTTTATTTTCATTAAGATCTTTCACCAATATATTCTGAGATACTCCTAAAAGTTTCTCAAAAGAAAAAAAATTGTCTGAATATTTATGGGTCTATTCTAGTGCCAGGTCTCTGGAGTGGAAGTCCCTGTCCCTCGAAACAGGGATGTGAAAATAAAGTCTCAGCGCGTGTACACCGAGAGATACACCTTTCTCTCTCTCTGTTTATATCCTGCGGAGGATGTTATCGACAGATGTTACCGATCTTGTACTCACGAGACAGGGTCTCTACACCAGGATCCCCCAAAGCGGTCAACATCGACTCTTAAGGGCCGATGGGACTATCAAAGAGGTGGCTAAATACCTGGGGGTGAGGAGGAGGTCAGTACATGGTTGAAGGTGGTCTTAGCCATGCAAATGCAATTTAAACTAAGCGGAGGAACAGACTGAACCTGGAAAAGCCTCGTTTCTTACAAATAAAACTCACCAATCACCAACCAAATATCAGTGTCATTGTTTACGTTCATCAGACGCATCCTTCTCATTATTGATATCAACAGTTTCAGTAAAAAAAAAAAACTGTTAAATCTTACATTTTTCATAATCTAAATATTACTTATAATGAAGTCATTATAAATTATTATTCTTAGTACTGTTAAAGCACTGTTTATTAAATTGCTTTCGTATGATGAATGTTTTGGTGTCGACGAACAATCTGAAACTTTATGTTTCTCCTATAAAATTTTGCTCTATACTTTACATAAAGTGCTGAACCAATTTCAATTAAAATGGGTAAAGATTATCTCACTATCTTACAGGACACGGAACACTGACTCCAATGATAACCCAAGCAGTGAAGACAACAGTGTGAGAGGTTATCGACGGATAGGTCACTGAGATACAGTGACGCAGATCGAACACCTAGAAAGAATGGCAATACTCTGCAGGATGGTCAAGCCACAGGATGGTCAAGCCACCAGAGGCTGCGATGCTAAGCAGAGGTCAGCATGAGTTGACCCGTAACTCGCTAAACATACCGCCGAAGGCAGCTTCCGACGCTCCACAGTATTAGAAAAGCGACAGAGAAATTCAATCACTTTGACACTTTGAAATGTTGAGCTCCTGGGACCTTGGTCACCCCGAACGTACATCTGGAGTCAACAAGGTCACAGGAGCGAAACGTTTCCACTAAACGTGTTCTAAAGTGATTGAATTTTGTTTTTCTCTTAATTCTAGTAAGCAAGGCGACGGTGCTGGGTAGGCTGTATCAAGTGATTTATTTAGGCCTAGCGTACTAACAAATCTCCGAGAGCACACACATAATTTAGACAAAGTAAATTATGTGCATTAAACATGACTCACGAAATCGTAATGACACGATTGCAAACAAACCACATACCACGGGTGGGGTTCGAACCCGCGGTCAGAGAGTCTCAGAACTCTAGACCGTCGCGTAAGCCACTGGGCCAGCTAGCTTCAATAAGATTCATCCAACTAGGTATATTTCTACACCATAGGAAGGTTAGCATAGGCACCACTGTGTCCACAAATGCAAGTTTTTACAGACGAATCTCCAGCTAGCATGGCCGTGACGAACTCTAGCTCAAGTCCCCTTCAAAGCCGTCAACATGACTCACGAAATCGTAATGACACGATTGCAAACAAACCACATACCACGGGTGGGGTTCGAACCCGCGGTCAGAGAGTCTCAGAACTCTAGACCGTCGCGTAAGCCACTGGGCCAGCTAGCTTCAATAAGATTCATCCAACTAGGTATATTTCTACACCGTGGTATGTGGTTTATGTGCATTAAACCTTGAATGACAAAGTTAAACTTTAAATGACCTAAAGTTAAACCTTAAATGACCTAAAGTTAAACCTTAAACGACGTAAGGTCAAACCTTGAATGACTTAAGGTCAAAAGACTGTGATTAACCTCATATGTCGTCCGTACACCTGATAGAAAAAAAGGAACAAATATTTTTCCACTGGTGATAGGCCTATCACCAGAAGGCGTAACCTTTGGAATTATAGTTGATAACACATACCTTGTGTGACGTCTTCAAGGGTATGCAATTTCTGTGCTAGTACAGTTAGGAAGCGAGCGAGCGAGTCTCACGCTTAGCGGAAGGAGGTTCAAGCCCGCAACACACAGGTGCTGTTGACCTCTGGCAGTCGAAGATTACTGAAGTAGTAAGCCAAAGGTGAACATAGTTGTTCTGATGAAAAACTCTCAGGACAACTAAGCTATCTCTAACCACTTAGCGAGCGAATGGTCCAGCCTCCACTACTTCCTGCGCTGAATGACTAAGCCTTTAGAATAATAATACTAATAATAATGATAAAATCTTCCGTTCGTGGCGTTCTTTATCGCTTCCGGTTGTTAGTTCATGATTTTGCCTCATTATTTGTTAGGAGTCTTGTATGTGATCCCACTCCAGAGCTTTGGTCAGTATGAGTAGCCCTGACCGGTATGTTTAGCCCTGGCTTGTATGTTTATCCTTGACCAGTTTGGCAACCTTGGCCAGTAAGGGTAGTCCTGGCCAATTAGGGTAGTCCTGGCCAGTAAGGGTAGTCCTGGCCATTAGGGTAGTCCTGGCCAATTAGGGTAGTCCTGGCCAATTAGGGTAGTCCTGGCCATTAGGGTAGTCCTGGCCAGTAAGGGTAGTCCTGGCCAATTAGGGTAGTCCTGGCCAATTAGGGTAGTCCTGGCCACAACAGACTCCACTATGGCCTGGTGGCTAAGGCTCTCGCTTCACACGGCGATGTCTGGGTTCGATTCCCAGCGAGGGTAGAAACATTGGGCGTGTTTCTTTACACCGGTTGTCTATGTTCACCCATCAGTAAAATGGGTATCTGTTGGTGTGGGTCGCATCCTGGGACAAAACTGACCTAATTGTCCCGAAATGCTCTACATAACAAGGGGCTTTCTATATAGTAATATGTCATTGATGTCAGCTATGGCCTGTATACCTTGTACATGTACTTGTAGTAAATAAAGATATTAGTATTGGCTTCAGCAAGACTAAGATAATGAACACCGGTAATCAGGGACTGATTACCTTATCTTCCACAGTCTTCTGTGTATAGTTCTGCAAGATTGAGGGACTGATTACCTCGTCTTTTGTATATAGTTCTACAGTCTTCTCATTATGTCCTTGAATTTATATTGATAAAGCCACTGGATGGCGAAACGTCTACAAATAAAGATACCGAAATATTGCACATTTTATGCAAGAATCGCGAACAAGCGATGCAAGATGCACAACCACCACAGGGGGGAGTTGAATTATAGCTCTAGGATCACCAGGAACTTGCAAAGTTGCAGAAATTAGTAAGATATCTCAGCGTCCCTCGGAACGAATCTACTGAGAATTCTTACTCATTTCTGCAACTTTGCAAGCTCCTGATGTGATGATTGCAACACGAAAGGCCTGGAGCTATTATTCAACTCCCCCCCCCTGTTGTTGTTTTGCATTCTGCACATGTGTCTTAATTCATCGTCTTATTCATCACCTTGAAGATACTGTGAACCATCACCGTAACTGAACCACCTTGAAGATACTGTGAACCATCACCGTAACTGAACCACCTTGAAGATACTGTGAACCATCACCGTAACTGAACCACCTTGAAGATACTGTGAACCATCACCGTAACTGAACCACCTTGAAGATACTGTGAACCATCACCGTAACTGAACCACTTTGAAGATACTGTGAACCATCACCGTAACTGAACCACCTTGAAGCTACTGTGAACCATCACCGTAACTGAACCACCTTGAAGATACTGTGAACCATCACCGTAACTGAACCACCTTGAAGCTACTGTGAACCATCACCGTAACTGAACCACCTTGAAGATACTGTGAACCATCACCGTAACTGAACCACCTTGAAGATACTGTGAACCATCACCGTAACTGAATTTTGATCACACACGAGTGACACCATCTAGTTGCCGATAAGGCTACAACAAACTTGTTTTCAGATATCGCACACAGTACTGAGCGAGCATGGCTTCTTTATCATGACTCGCGCTATCGTAGTAATACGATTGCGTACAAACCACGGAACAGCTGGGTTTTGAACCCACGGCGAATCCTAACATTTTATTAGAGCCAGCTGGTCGAGTGGTTAACGCACCGGACTGAATTTTAGGAGTCACTTGCTATGATTTCAAACCCCAACCGTTCCGTGGTTTCTTATGGAGTCTCAGTCTTGTGGATCAGTAAGACACACACTGTGCTAGGCTCTATGTAGAGGATCAAATAAAAAAATCTATTTTTTTTTATTTCTTTGTATAGTATACAATGTGTATAGTATACAATGTAATGAAATACTGTTAAATATAAAGGTTAGATAATAGATAAGGTTTGTCAGGAAACAGCACAAGTGTTTCCAGACGCGGGTCTTAATTCATATGACCCGCAGCTGGAGCTTTTAGTCATCTGACCGAGGCCTTCCGCTGGCTTACCGTTCCACCCCTTTAAAAATTATGGTAATAATTATAACCAGTTGTTCTTCATAAAGGAAAGCCACCAGCATGCATGAGCACTTCAGGAAGACCCCACCAGCATGCATGAGCACTTCAGGAAGACCCCACCAGCATGCATGAGCACTTCAGGAAGACCCCACCAGCATGCATGAGCACTTCAGGAAGACCCCACCAGCATGCATGAGCACTTCAGGGAGAGAGACCCCACCAGCATGCATGAGCACTTCAGGGAGACACACTCCACCAGCATGCATGAGCACTTCAGGGAGACACACTCCACCAGCATGCATGAGCACTTCAGGGAGACACACTCCACCAGCATGCATGAGCACTTCAGGGAGACACACTCCACCAGCATGCATGAGCACTTCAGGGAGACACACTCCACCAGCATGCATGAGCACTTCAGGGAGACACACTCCACCAGCATGCATGAGCACTTCAGGGAGACACACTCCACCAGCATGCATGAGCACTTCAGGGAGACACACTCCACCAGCATGCATGAGCACTTCAGGGAGACACACTCCACCAGCATGCATGAGCACTTCAGGGAGACACACTCCACCAGCATGCATGAGCACTTCAGGGAGACACACTCCACCAGCATGCATGAGCACTTCAGGGAGACACACTCCACCAGCATGCATGAGCACTTCAGGGAGACACTCCACCAGCATGCATGAGCACTTCAGGGAGACACACTCCACCAGCATGCATGAGCACTTCAGGAGACACTCCACCAGCATGCATGAGCACTTCAGGGAGACACTCCACCAGCATGCATGAGCACTTCAGGGAGACACACTCCACCAGCATGCATGAGCACTTCAGGGAGACACACTCCACCAGCATGCATGAGCACTTCAGGGAGAGAGACTCCACCAGCATGCATGAGCACTTCAGGGAGAGAAACTCCACCAGCATGCATGAGCACTTCAGGGAGAGAGACTCCACCAGCATGCATGAGCACTTCAGGGAGAGAGACTCCACCAGCATGCATGAGCACTTCAGGGAGAGAGACTCCACCAGCATGCATGAGCACTTCAGGGAGAGAGACTCCACCAGCATGCATGAGCACTTCATCGAGAGAGACTCCACCAGCCTGCATGAGCACTTCAGGGAGAGAGACTCCACCAGCCTGCATGAGCACTTCAGGGAGAGAGACTCCACCAGCCTGCATGAGCACTTCAGGAGGAGACTCCACCAGCCTGCATGAGCACTTCAGGGAGAGACTCCACCAGCATGCATGAGCACTTCAGGAGAGACTCACCAGCATGCATGAGCACTTCATCGAGAGAGACTCCACCAGCCTGCATGAGCACTTCAGGGAGAGAGACTCCACCAGCCTGCATGAGCACTTCAGGAGAGACTCCACCAGCCTGCATGAGCACTTCAGGGAGAGAGACTCCACCAGCCTGCATGAGCACTTCAGGGAGAGAGACTCCACCAGCCTGCATGAGCACTTCAGGGAGAGAGACTCCACCAGCCTGCATGAGCACTTCAGGGAGAGAGACTCCACCAGCCTGCATGAGCACTTCAGGGAGAGAGACTCCACCAGCATGCATGAGCACTTCAGGGAGAGAGACTCCACCAGCATGCATGAGCACTTCAGGGAGACACACTCCACCAGCATGCATGAGCACTTCAGGGAGACACTCCACCAGCATGCATGAGCACTTCAGGAAGAGACACTCCACCAGCATGCATGAGCACTTCAGGGAGACACACTCCACCAGCATGCATGAGCACTTCAGGGAGAGAGACTCAGGGGCGGCTGTCAGACACACCAGAGTGGAATCCCTGGAATAGAATAAACAGTCACATCTTTCCCACTGAATTTCCCACCAACTAAAATAAGTGTAAATATTTCATGTCCTGATTAACTGTTTGACGTTTGTTTAAATTAGCGTATTTAAAAATACATTTTATCTTAATGCGAAGCTATTTCTATATAGCGATACACAATAATAATAAATGCATAAACATTGTTTTTGATAAGTTAGTTTTTTTCCTATATAGAAGTTTTTGATTCACAATTGAATTTGTTCCTATAACAAGCTTTTGTTTCACAAATGTACCATTTTTATAATTATATAAGAACTATATTCTTATTCAACTAAGTTATATATACTCCCAAAATTTTAGGAGTATGTATGTATGTATATATATATATATATATATATATATATATATATATATATATATATATATATATATATATATATATATATATATATATATATATATATATCAGGCAGTATTTACGCAGTTGTTATTCACACGTGAACAAAGGGGTGATCTACACAAGCTTGGGAAACACTGCCATAGAGATATATGGTATGAAATACCGACATGATGGTACAATACACACAAATGCAGTATAATGCGATCCTTTATTAACTACGTTTCGCCCACACAGTGCGCTTTACCACGTCACAAACGGATCTACCTGGGTAAAGAGTACATGACTCTCCACCTTATATATATGTACTCGTGTACTTTTTACCCAGGTAGATCCCTTTGTGACTTGAAGAAGACCACTGTGTGGGCGAAACGTTGTCAATATAGGATCGCACTATGCTGCATTTGTGTTTATTTTTCCACTCCCCTAGATAAGGGGGCTAGGGGACTCCTACATCCCATGGGGAGTGTGTTTGATCCTAGGTAAGCGAGGGAGGCTCTAATGCCTTGGTTCAAGAACCCTTGAAGAGTAACATCAAGGTTAACATTTAATAAAACTTTAAAACAAATATTGACGAAGAAAATGGTCTCATTAATTTTTTCATTAGCAGAAAATCAAGTAGTTTAATGAAATAGTATAACGTGGAGATCCAAGGATCACGAAGAGCATCACAGCGATCCCAGACTCACATTGATCCCAGCATCTCAGTGATCCCAGCATCACAGTGGTCCCTGCATCACTGTGATCCCTGCATCACTGTGATCCCAGCATCAAAGTGATCCAATCTCCCAAACTTGATGCAATTTCACCCTGGCTTTTAATCCTATTAATCGCGTACACAGCTTCCAAAGCAGGCTAACTCTTCGTCTTACTCACCAATCAGCACAAAGTTATCCGGCTACTTTGCATACCTTAGAGTTTATAATGAGTGGCAATCAAAACTTTGGGGAAGGAGGCCCAGTTCCTGAATCCATTATGCGCCTCTGTGACAGATTCGGGGGAGAAATGGGTCTTCCATTGTTGCAAAGGTATCGTAGAGACTACGCTGAACACTTCCACCAGAGTGCTGCCTTCTCCTGACCCCTGCCTGTTTGTCTGCCCTCCCTAACCAAAACCACTGCTGCCTTCCATATCGCCACGAGTGCTCCGCTGTTGGGTTAAGTCCTGGCTCTTCTACTACAGAAGACACTCGGCTATATCACAACGGTATCTGGCTATATCACGACGTTATCTGGCTATATCACGACGGTATCTGGCTACATCACGACGGTATCTGGCTACATCACGACGGTATCTGGCTATATCACCACGGTATCTGGCTATATCACCACGGTATCTGGCTATATCACCACGGTATCTGGCTATATCACCACGGTATCTGGCTATATCACCACGGTATCTGGCTATATCACCACGGTATCTGGCTATATCACGACGGTATCTGGCTATATCACGACGGTATCTGGCTATATCACCACGGTATCTGGCTATATCACCACGGTATCTGGCTATATCACCACGGTATCTGGCTATATCACCACGGTATCTGGCATATCACCACGGTATCTGGCTATATCACCACGGTATCTGGCTATATCACCACGGTATCTGGCTATATCACCACGGTATCTGGCTATATCACGACGGTATCTGGCTATATCACGACGGTATCTGGCTATATCACGACGGTATCTGGCTATATCACGACGGTATCTGGCTATATCACGACGGTATCTGGCACTATCACGACGGCATCTGGCACTATCACGACGGTATCTGGCTATATCACGACGGTATCTGGCTATATCACGACGGTATCTGGCTATATCACGACGGTATCTGGCTATATCACGACGGTATCTGGCTATATCACGACGGTATCTGGCTATATCACGACGGTATCTGGCTATATCACGACGGTATCTGGCTATATCACGACGGTATCTGGCTATATCACGACGGTATCTCTAGCGATATTCTTCGCCTGTCCGTACTTCCAGGCTTACCCTTTCTTTATGTTTTTCTGGATACTGCCACTGTCAGTAGAGGTGAGATGAATCATCTGGAGTTAACGTTGCTAGCTCAGGTAGGTCATGCTGAACTTTGCTTCACTAGAGGAGTTGAATAAGAATACCCAAGTGTTGCTATTGTGTTATTCATCGACTTGTCAGAATTGTATTCCATCAGTAATATAATACTTGTCTGGCACAGCAACACATGACATCATCTTTGCTAAACCATGGGCAGCATGATCTATTTTCACTAGGGACGTCAATTTCAACTGCTTCATCTCACCTCTTCTCTAGTATATAAGTCTGGCCGCATGCCTATGCTTTAAGCTTGAGGGACTGACCCCCTCCCACCGAGGTTGATGGACTGATAACGTCAAAACTATTTTTACTGTTTCCTGTATTCGACTGAAGATGCAGGTGAAACGTTTCGGTAATAAAAAACTCAAGCGTTTATATTGTGTCCTATTCAGACAACTAAGCAGTGAGTATATTGGTAAGAGTCAGATGGCTTGAGGAGAGGTGGTAGTGATAGTAATGGTTGTAGAGATGGTGGTAGTAGTCGTAGTTCTAGTAGAGCTGTGGTGAGATTAGTAGGGTTTGAGAAATACCTGCCAGCTTCTACTACAGTAATTGTTATAGGTTCAGAAAACACGACAAGTTAATGACTGAGACACTTGTGAAACACTGGGGTATCATAATTGTGGAAACGTTTCGCCAGCCAGTGGCTTCCTCAGTCCAATATAGATATAAATAGTAAAATGAGAGGATTTTGAGGTAATCAGTCACAAGAACACAAGAACGGAGGAACACTGATGCAGGCCTACTGCCCCAGACTTAGTGGGTTTAGGGTTGACAAGAACCTACCAACAAAAATGTTTGCGCAACCCACTACCAATATTACCCAAGTGTCGCACTCGTCTACTACGGCGCTCCTCATATACAGTACTCAAGTTGGTATCATGCGACAACTCTCTCCAAAATGGTGTAACTGCCGGAAGTCGGATACACTGTTTTTACGTCTGTAATGAACACAGGGACGAGTTTGGTAAGACCAGATTAGTAATCAGGAAGAATTGCTCGGCCACCCTAATTGATGTCATTAATAGTCCATCGGAAGTCTGTGAAGTTACACCTGTGTAAGTTACACCTGTGTAAGTTACACCTGTGTAAGTTACACCTGTGTAAGTTACACTCTCTCCGACAGGATATTGCCCACTTTTGGAAGTAGCCGTCATGTGATAGGCGCTGTCAGGTGTTTCTTAAACCCTATTAATCTCATCGCAGCTGTACTACATCTACTACTGTTACGTTGGGTTGTGTGCGGCCAACAGTAACAGCCTGGTTGATCAGGCCCTCGGCGTTGACCCCGAAACCCTCTCCAGGTTTACTCCAAGTAATTACTACTACTCTCGCACCAAGCCACCTGACCTACACTATATATACCCACTGCTTAGTTGATAAGTTAGACATGTGTACAACACTTTGGTATCTTTATTATGGTAACGTTTCGCCACACTGGCTTCATCAATCCAATATAAAAAAGAATGTTAAGTAAAAAGACACAAATGCAACTAATGTGACATTTTATTGTGGCCACAATAAAATGTCACATTAGTCATTTGTGTCCTTTTACTTAACATATTGTCAGTAATTCTACCAATATTAATACAAAAAAGAATAGTGAAGATGATTCTTTTTATCGGACTGATGAGTCGTGTGGCGAAACGTTCCCACAAAGATACCCAAGTTCTCTGAATCACTTATCTACATTCATTGATTAGGACTGGTGAAGACACTAGTGACGCAACGTTTCCTTTAATACATATCCTGACCTGTACATGTATTTTTCCAGATCTTGTGAGCACCATTATACCATTTAGCTACATTCACATGAGTGGCATTAATGTAAACCTGACCTGTCAGTCACCTGTGCCAAGTTCACTGAGAGTTACAGTGATCCTGACGTAGGGAAAAAGCTCCCACGAGACCTAACTTCTCCTAGGTTAATCCCACCCATGTGAAAATCCCGAGGGACCAACTTCCCCTTTCCCCAGTACAAAACCATTTTAAGTAAAAACCCCGTCCCTCACACACTAGACCAACAACATCCCCTCCACGAGCTAATGGAAGATGGTGTTCAGCCTCCAGGGTGAGGCTGGGCAGGTGGTGTGCTGGGGTCTGGCTTACCATCACCTGTCATAGCGTTGCGTCATGCACCTCCACCACCCTGTATATCCCGCAGCCACGGTGTTGGGGAAACTCCTTCCCCCATCCCCCTCTCGCTGCCGGGGAAAACTTCCCGGTCTTATCATCGGTGACCTAGTAAGTGTGGAGATAAGACTGTTGCATGACATTAATGTGTCACTAGAAGACGCGCATGCGCGCCCGCCACAACATGACCAAGTTGCCAGCTGATATGTTTACATCTAGGCTACCGACACACTCTGGCTGGTTTGTTTACGAAGACACAAAGGCTTAGTTAATTAAGGAAGTGGAGATACCGAAACGTCACATTTTTCTCAAAGTTTTCTAAAGCAATATACGTATCCGTGAGCCGCTCCATCACAGCTCTCTCAATGAAAATCCTCACGAGATTGCATCATCAGTACACGCTGGCGAGGCTATACTATCGACCAATGAGAACACGCCAGACTGTCTAGTTGACTTACTATTGGTCAGTGTGGGCGAGTGAGGCGTGACGTCATGAAGTACAGGTAGAACCCTGGAGTTGTTGCTTCTACACGTTTAGGAATATATATTAACAAAACATCTGGGCAAGTAAAACACATTTAGAATCCCTATTTGCAATAGCTGGAGCATTAGTCGTAGTTTTTAGTTAAAAGGTTACACAAATAGCTTCGCGAGTGGTAAAAAAAAATGACAAGTGTGAGAAAGTTTAGCACTTGGCATCGCATCAGCACGATGCCAGGAAATAGGTCGGGACGAGACAGCTGATCGTGGCTGTCTTGTGTTTTGGTGCGACTGTGCTAGTGATAACACCCATACCCGAACACCCTAGGGCACAGTGCCCACCCTGGCTTCACACCGACCCTTCCGACCCACCCTGCAAGCCGTTCCTGCAGAAAAACGGGTTGCAAGCGACCCCAAAACCACGAGAAGGACCGGTCTAGGAGTGATGTCCTGACTGCCTCGAGTCCAGCTGTGAGAGTTGTTTTAGTGTGGATATGGACAGTCGCGAGACAAGAAGCCTCTGGGTGTTCGGCTACGGCAGCCTCTGCTGGCATCCTGGCTTCCAGTTCGGCGCCTCCACTGTAGGATACATCCGTCACTATGTCAGGAGATTCTGGCAAGGAAACTCGACCCACCGTGGCACCGTCACCAAGGTAAGACGCCCCCTGTCACTTATTTTATTATTTCATCACTTAAACCAAGATTCATTTGTCGTGTGTGTGGGGGATGTTGGCACTGTGGGGGTGCAAGTGGCCTCCAGAGCCCACCTCCACCTACACAAACACTTCACCATCACAAGTGGAAATCCTGAGACCTTTGGCAACGAGACCTGACGATCGATGCGGTACCATGCAACTTTCACTCTTCTTGCTCCATAGTTGAGTGTGGTGTCACCTTATCTGCCATAGATGACCCTCGAGGTCACGTTTGTGACCTGGGGTCGGGGAGGTTACAGGAAGGACTCAAGGGGAAGAGGGAAGACAGGATTTGCTGGGATGTGGAATTAGTTCCGTGACCCCTTTCAGTGTGTGTGTGTCAGTGGTAGTAATGTGCACGCGCGCACGCGCACAGACACGAAGCATTAAACTACAGACCAGTGTCACTGACATGTATAGTATGCAACGTCATGGATAAGATTATCAGGAGAAGAATGGTGGAGCACCTAGAAAGGAATGAGCTTATCAATGACAGTCAGCACGGTTTCAGGGACGGGAAATCCTGTGTCACAAACCTACTGGAGTTCTATGACAGGGTGACAGCAGTAAGACAAGAGAGGGGTGGGTAGATTACATTTTCTTGCACTGTAAGAAAGCGTTTGACACAGTTCCACACAAGAGATTAGTGCAAAAGCTGGAGGACCAGGCAGGGATAACAGGGAAGGCTCTCCAATGGATCAGGGAATACCTGTCAGGAAGACAACAGCGAGTAATGGTACGTGACGAGGTGTCAGTGGGGCGCCTGTGACGAGCGGGGTTCCACAGGGGTCAGTAGGACCGGTACTGTTTCTGGTATTTGTGAACGACATGACGGAAGGAATAGACTCCGAAGTGTCCCTGTTTGCAGATGATGTGAAGTTAATGAGAAGAATACAATCGGACGAGGACCAGGCAGAACTACAAAGGGATCTGGACAGGCTGCAGGCCTGGTCCAGCAACTGGCTCCTGGAGTTCAACCCCACCAAGTGCAAAGTCATGAAGATTGGGAAGGGCAAATAAGACCGCAGACGGAGTACAGTCTAGGGGGCCAGAGACTACAAACCTCACTCAAGGAAAAAATCTTGAGGTGAGTATAACACCGGGCACATCTCCTGAGGCGCACATCAACCAAATAACTGCTGCAGCATACGGGCGCCTAGCAAACCTAAGAACAGCATTTCGACATCTTAATAAGGAGTCGTTCAAGACCCTGTACAGTGTGTACGTTAGGCCCACATTGGAGTATGCAGCACCAGTTTGGAACCCACACCTAGCCAAGCACGTAAGGAAACTAGAGAAAGTGCAAAGTTAGCAATAAGACTAGTCCCGGAGCTAAGGGCATGTCCTACGAGAAGAGGTTAAGGGAAATCGACCTGACGACACTGGAGGACAGGAGAGATAGGGGGGACATGATAACGACATAAAATACCGAGAGGAATCGACAAGGTGGACAGAGACAGGATGTTCCAGGGATGGGACACAACAACAAGGGGTCACAGTTGGAAGTTGAAGACTCAGACGAATTAAAGGGATGTTAGGAAGGATTTCTTCAGTCACAGAGTTGTGAGGAAGTGGAATAGTCTGGGAAGTGATGTAGTGGAGGCAGGATCCATACATAGCTTTAAGAGGTATGATAAAGCTCATGGAACAGGAAGATTGAGATACTTGTGCAACATATGGGAATCTTTATTAAGGAAACGTTTCGCCATACAGTGGCTTCTTCAGTCTAATACAAAGCAGAGAGGGGTAAGGAGAGAGTAGTTTGAGGTAATCAGTCCCTCAGCCTGGAATCGATGTGTTCAGTCCATCAATCTTGTAGAAAGTGCAGCATATGGCCGGAGAAGTGGCTTATATACCGGCCCTATGCTGTACTTTCTACAAGATTGATGGACTGAACACATCGACTCCAGGCTGAGGGACTGATTACCTCAAACTCCTCCTCTCCTTACCCCTCTCTGCTTTGTATTGGACTGATGAAGCCACTGTGTGGCGAAAGTTTCCTTAATAAATATTATCATATGTTGCATAAGTGTCTCAATCTGCAACTTGCCGGTTTTCTAACCATTTATCACATGGAGCAGGAAGAGTGACCTAGTAGCGACCAGTGAAAAGGCGGGGCCAAGAGCTGTGAATCGACCCCTGCAACCACAACTAGGTGAGTACACACACACACAGGGACACAGCTGGAAGTTGAAAACTCATCTGAGTCACAGGGATGTTAGGAAGTACTTTTTCAGTCACAGAGTTGTCAGGAAGTGGAACAATCTATAGAGTGATGTAGTGGAGGCAGGATCCATACACAGCTTTAAAAAGAGGTACGATAAAGTTCATGGAGCAGGGAGAGAGTGGACTTAGTAATCACAAATAGGTAAGAATACACACATACAAGGGGGTTGTGATATATACAAACACACACACGCGCACGCACGCACACGCACACAGCGAACGCGGACACGACACACACACACACACACACACGCACACACACACGTACACACACACACACACACACCTGTTCTTGACCTGATGACATGTTTGTACATTACAGCCTGGGCGTGTGGCTACCTTGGTGGAGGAACCTAATGTGAGTATACTTTTTCATACTGTTCTGTTCCTGTTTGGATCCAGTTTCGATTTTGTTTTAATTTTGTAATTTTCGTTTTAATCTTTTGTTTCACTGTTAACCCCATTTTTATTATATTTTAACCTGTACTGGCACTATCTTATTTTGATTGTGGTTTTAGTTCTGGCTGGATCTGGTTTTGGTCCTGGTTTGATCCTATTTTCCACAATCCATATCCATATCCATAAATCTTTGTGTCATTAGCCGTGTCTAAATTTTCACAAAAAGGAAAATAACCCTACCATTTATGCCAAGAGATTCTTGGTTCTTAGGTAGGCACCCTGGCGCACCGGCCAAGGGTGACGTCATTGGGTTCCCTCCCTCTTTGGTAGATGGGTGGGACCCCTCACTAGCCTGGATGACGTCATGGAGCTCCTCGTCCAATGGAAAGAGAAGGTGGGAGGGCTGATTAGCCAGGTGACGTCACTGGGCTCCTTGTCCAATGAGGAGAGGTGGGCAGAGCTTGAGAAGATGACATCACGGGGCTCGCTGTTATCGAAAAACACACACACACACACACCTGGTCAAGCACGTCAAAAAAATAGAGAAAGTGCAAAGGTTTGGAACAAGACTAGTTCCGGAACTGAGGGGTTTGTCCTACGAGGAGAGGGTAAGATAACTCAACCTGACAACACTGGAAGACAGGAGGGATAGGGAAGGACTTGATAACGACGTTTAAGATACTGAAAGGAACTGATAAGAGTGCATAGGGACAGGATGTTTCAGAGATGGGACACAACAACAAGGGGTCACAGCTGGAAGTTGAAGACTCAGATGAGTCACAGGGATGTTAGGAAGTATTTCTTCAGTCATAGAGTTGTCAGGAAGTGGAACAATTTGGACTCTGGAGAGTGATGCAGTGGAGGCAGGATCCATACATAACTTTAAGAAGAGGTATGATAAAGCTCATTGAACAGGGAGAGTGGACCTAGTAGCGACCAGTGAAGAGGCGGGACCAGGAGCTATGAATTGATCCCTGTAACTACAATTAGGTGTTTACAATTAGGTGAGTACGTACGTACACACACACACGACCCTGTACACTGTGTACGTTAGGCCCATATTGGAGTATGCAGCACCAGTTTGGAACCCACACCTAGCCAAGCACATAAGGAAACTAGAGAAAGTGCAAAGGTTTGCAACAAGACTAGTCCCGGAGCTAAGGGGTATATCCTACGAGGAGAGGTTAAGGGAAATCGACCTGACGACACTGGAGGACAGGAGAGAGAGGGGGGGGATATGATAACCACATAAAATACTGAGAGGAATTGACAAGGTGGACAGAGACAGGATGTTCCAGAGATGGGACACAGCAACAAGGGGTCACAGATGGAAGCTGAAGACTCGGATGAATCATAGGGATGTTAGGAAGTATTTCTTCAGTCACAGAGTTGTCAGGAAGTGGAATAATCTGGGAAGTGATGTAGTGGAGGCAGGATCCATACATAGCTTTAAGAAGAGGTATGATATAGTTCATGGAGCAGGAAGAGTGACCTAGTAGCGGCCAGTGAAGAGGCGGTGCCAGGAGCTGTGACTCGACCCCTGCACCCACAACTAGGCGAGTACAACTAGGAGAGTACACACACACACACACAGGAAACCTAAGTGGATACGTTTAGGGAAATACCCAAGAATGTTACGTATCCTTTTTTCCCTAGCCTTGAACTTGCCCTTGGTGGTAGCGAGGATATATTTAGGTCTAATTGTGCAACAGTCGGGTATGTTTATTTACGAAACGTTTCTCCAATACGGTAGACGTCTTCAGTCTATTACAGAGGTGTAGATAAATGGTCCAGAGAACCGACAAGTTGATAAATTGTGGAAACGTTTCGCCACACAGTGGCTTCATCAGTTCAAGACGAAGAAGAATGGTTGATCTTCAACTATTCTGCTCTGTGGCGAAACTTGTCCATAATAAAGATACCCAAGTGTTGCACACGCGTCTGATTACAGAGGTAATAACACATCAGAAGCAGTGGAGAGAGAGACACGACATTGTCAGTCCATCAGTCTTGGAGAAGTGGTGGTGAAGTGTTCACTTCCTGAGTCTTGATCACTTCCTCTTTACCTCTCCACTGCGTCTGCTGACTCTATATTTAGCCACCACTTATTCCACTGAAAAAGCCACGGTGTAGGCTTTTTCAGTCAATTAAAAAACTAACTGTTGGACGTGTCTCTTACTGGTATGTGGCAGATTAGTGTTGCAACTCCAGGAGAGTTGCAGTGTGTGGAGACGAGGAAGTAGCAGCTCACAATACAGAATTAATACTTTTTTATAGGGGAGCTCTAAACCCATAGGCATTATAGAGCGCCTGTACTCAATTCAGAGAACTGCAGCACAAATTCAATTCCCTAGATCAAGAGCCCCTCACTAGCATCAAGGAACCTGCTTAAACGTTTGATAAGTGCAAGCAAGTTGTAACTACGGTTTCAAAGATATTTAATAAAATATGCACAATGTATATGCAATTGTAGTTTGTAATGAGTGATAACTGTAAATCAGGAAATTGTAATTAACTTCATCTTGAAACAAGCAAAGATGGAGTTAATATCTTCAGTTGTAGTGTATCAGTTATATGGGCTGTACACGGCTTTTATTTTTATATGATCTCAAAGTTGTTGCTGGCTACGATCCCAACTATGGTGTTCCTGCAAGAAGAATTATGCTGAGCCAGTGCTAATGTAAGCTGGGGGAGATTCTCTTCGCCCCTTGGAGATATAACGAAGCCCTCAGAATTATTCTTGGCTGGGGGAGATTCTCTTCGCCCCTTGGAGGTATAGCGGAGCCCTCAGAATTATTCTTGGTTGTCCTAAAATTGCCAAGATTCTTAATATGGAGAAGCAGCTTGGTGTTGCTAGTATCAGTGGTAGGATTGTTGAGATTAACACTGTACTTGTTATTACAATGTTAATAAATGAACAAAGCACTGTAACTACAAACCTTACTAAACGTCTTGCAGTAAACAAATATCTTAATGGGTTGTGAAAACATGCAGCAATTCCTTTTTTAAATCACTAGCAAAGGCAACTGCTCAAGCAGTTCACTGTCAGGGCTCCATCTGCTCTTGTTGCCACCTTCCTAGATAAGAACTGTATCTATCCTGAGCTAGGAATAATTAACTGGACGTCTACACTGGAAACTGAATTGTTTGCCATCTTAATTCCACTAAAGGCAACTTATGATTATTACTGATCCTGTGTCATCATTGAGTGGGCTTCACTTGCATTATGACTAATATGCTCACTGGAAAAGCCGGGTATAGATACTCGAAAATCATATATATAAAGGTATTAATGTATATTTTTGTGTATTCCATTATACATCTAATTATTCCTTTATTATAAAGCTGATAACTTAACCATAGAAAATACCCTGAAGGAAAACGTGCAATATAACGGTATATCTGCATCTAATATTAGGAAATAAGAAATTTAGAATTCTGAGTAATCTTATAAAACGAATGAAGATATAAATGGTTCAAAGACCCGACAAGTTGGCATTTGGGTAACTTTACTGTGGAAACGTTTCGCCACACAGTGGCTTCCTCAGTCCAATACAAAGGAGAATGTTGAAGGTAACACGACTGATGTTGCAATAGCCAGGCTTAGGCTTGGTTGCAAGTGCTTCCGACAGTTTC
>WNWK01000075.1:795000-913727 GCA_009830355.1 Cherax destructor
ACACACACACACAACACACACGTACCACACCACACACTGGAATTATAACCTGCCCTTCAGAACACTTAAGTCTCTCCATCATTTGGTTAATCTGAAATCTCAGGAACCAGTGTGAAGAGAATACGAGAAAATAAATAAAAGCACTCAGCAAGAAAGGGGGGAAGATGGAAGGGAAGAAAATAGGTGGCACTATCTAGATTTGACAACAGCTGGGTTGAAGAGCAAAATAGAAGAGGAATGGGAAGGTAAGTTAGATACACTCTGGGAGGTAACTATGGAATGTGTAAGAAAATGTGGAATGCAATCTTGGAATGACACAAAAAGACAACTGCTGCTAAAGAAAGTGAACAAAGAAAAGGAGAGAATATTGAAAAGCTGAAGGAGGCTGAGGAGAGGGAAAGGGTGGGAGAAACAAGTGATAATGAAGGAAAAAAGAGCAGAAGAGTCAGGGACAGTAGAGGAATAACTTGAGCAGAGATGCTGACGGGAGACCTGGAGGTGCAGGTGGTGATGAGGGAGACCTGGAGGTGCAGGTGGTGATGAGGGAGACCTGGAGGCAGGTGGTGTGAGGAGACCTGGAGGGCAGGTGGTGATAGGAGACCTGGAAGTGCAGGTGGTGATAGGAGACCTGAGCAGGATGATAGGAGACCTGGAGGCAGGTGGTGATGAGGAGACATGAGGCAGGTGGTGATGAGGAACATGGTGCAGGTGGTGATGAGAGACATGGAGTGCAGGTGGTGATGAGGAGACCTGAGGTGCAGGTGGTGATAGGAGACCTGGAGGTGCAGGTGTGATGAGAGACCTGGAGGTGCAGGTGGTGATGAGGGAGACCTGGAGGGCAGGTGATGATGAGGAGGCATGGAGGCAGGTGGTGATGAGGAGACATGGAGAGTGCAGGTGGTGATGAGGGAGACATGGAGGTGCAGGTGGTGATGAGGAGACCTGGAGGTGCAGGTGGTGATGAGGGAGACCTGGAGGTGCAGGTGGTGATGAGGGAGACCTGGAGGTGCAGGTGATGATGAGGGAGACATGGAGGTGCAGGTGGTGATGAGGGAGACATGGAGGTGCAGGTGGTGATGAGGGAGACCTGGAGGTGCAGGTGGTGATGAGGGAGACCTGGAGGTGCAGGTGGTGATGAGGGAGACCTGGAGGTGCAGGTGGTGATGAGGGAGACCTGAGGTGCAGGTGATGATAGAGACCTGAGACAGGTGGTGATGAGGGAGACCTGGAGGTGCAGGTGATGATGAGGGAACTGGAGGTGCAGGTGGTGATGAGGGAGACATGGAGTGCAGGGGGATGAGGGAGAATGGAGGTGCAGGTGGTGATGAGGGAGACCTGGAGGTGCAGGTGGTGATGAGGAGACCTGGAGGTGCAGGTGGTGATGAGGGAGACCTGGAGGTGCAGGTGTGATGAGGGAGACCTGGAGGTGCAGGTGGTGATGAGGGAGACCTGGAGGTGCAGGTGGTGATGAGGAGACCTGGAGGTGCAGGTGGTGATGAGGGAGACCTGGAGGTGCAGGTGGTGATGAGGGAGACCTGGAGGTGCAGGTGGTGATGAGGGAGACCTGGAGGTGCAGGTGGTGATGAGGGAGACCTGGAGGTCAGGTGGTGATGAGGGAGACCTGGAGGTGCAGGTGGTGATGAGGGAGACCTGGAGGTGCAGGTGGTGATGAGGGAGACCTGGAGGCAGGTGGTGATGAGGGAGACCTGGAGTGCAGGTGATGAGGAGACTGGAGGCAGGTGGTGATGAGGGAGACCTGGAGGTCAGGTGGTGATGAGGGAGACCTGAGGGCAGGTGGTGATGAGGGAGACCTGAGGTGCAGGTGGTGATGAGGAGACTGGAGGTGCAGGGTGAGGTGATGAGGGAGACCTGGAGGGCAGGATGGTGATGAGGGAGACCTGGAGTGCAGGTGGTGATGAGGAGACCTGGAGGCAGGTGGTGATGAGGGAGACCTGGAGGTCAGGTGGTGATGAGGGAGACCTGGAGGCAGGTGGTGATGAGGAGACCTGGAGGTCAGGTGGTGATGAGGGAGACCTGGAGGTCAGGTGGTGATGAGGAGACCTGGAGGCAGGTGGTGATGAGGGAGACCTGGAGGTACAGGTGGTGATGAGGGAGACCTGGAGGTACAGGTGGTGAATATACATAACGGGGGAACAGTTGAGGAAGAACACGGAAAGGTTATCAGTTGTAGGAAAGAGGAGCTAATATGGAGGCAAGAGGAAGGAACTCCCAGCATCCACTGTCCATCTCTCAGGGCTCATCCACCGCCCGTCTCTCAGGGCTCATCCACCGCCCGTCTCTCAGGGCTCATCCACCGCCCGTCTCTCAGAGGCTCATCCACCGTCCCGTCCTCAGGGCATCCACCGCCGTCTCTCAGGGCTCATCCACCGCCCGTCTCTCAGGGCTCATCCACCGCCCGTCTCTCAGGGCTCATCCACCGCCCGTCTCTCAGGGCTCATCCACCGCCCGTCTCTCAGGGCGCATCCACCGCCCGTCTCTCAGGGCGCATCCACCGCCCATCTCTCAGAAGACCCAACTCAAGGTCCACCACCCACTTGCACTAACAAAAAATCCACACTCTTTCCCCCCTCCCCCTATCTATAAGTAACCCTGATCCCTCCCTCTGTAACAAAGCAAACACCAATCCCAGCCTCAACCTCTGACCTCTTTACAAATGAGCAGCGAACAGAAAGTCTAAAACCACCACAGCATAGTAATAGAACCTCAGTATGGTGCACAAATGCAGATGGATTATTAAACAATAGTGATGAAATGAAATTCCAGTTTGCAGATGCAACCCCAGATATAACTACAAGAGACAAAACTGAAATGACAACAGATGCCATATTCCTAGTAGGATATCAGCTAATGAAGATAGAAAAAAATAGGTAACATGGTTGGAAGAAGTTGTTCAAAAACTAGTGTTTTGAACAAGGATGGATACATATAAAAAAGAGCCTATTGACTTCAGACTGGGCACAGTCAAGACGGTTGGGGGATGCACATAGTAGTAGGAGACCAGGACAGGAAACGACGATGACAACTGACAGAGTCGAGACCAACATGGTGGACCAGAAACATCGTGGGTTAAGATGGAGGTAGTGATAGAAAGTTGTGTAGGTCAGCATGTTAAAGACTGAATGAAAAAGGAGGGGATGAACATATAAGACTGGATCTAGTTTTTACCAAGAGGTGCATCTGATGAAAATGAAATAGGATATGAGAGGCCTCTGAGTGCTGGTGAAGACAGAATAATTATTTTTTAATAACTTATGAGCTATGAGGAAAGACTTAAGGAACCGAACCTGACCACATTAGATAGAAGAACCATTGGATATTCCCTAATGACATTCAAAATACTCCTGGAGAGGCAGGAAACTAGGTACACGAGGGCACAGTTGCACATTAAAACACAGAACAACAGGCTATGTATGGAGGCAAGCTCCATACATAGTTTTAGAATAGGTATGACAAGGCTCAAGAAGCTAACCGAGAGTAAATTCATTAGATTGCAAGTGGCAGGGCCAGGAGCTGAGACTGAGCGCCTGTAATCACAAAAAGGTGAGTACATACATCCCCCAACAACACACACATACGCACAATTGGAAGTTAAGACTCAGATGAGTTGCAGGGATGTTAGGAAGTATTTCTTCAGTCATAGAATTGTTAGGAAGTTTTAAGAAGAGGATGATAAGGCTGATGGAGCAGGGAGAGTGGATCTAGTAGCGACCAGTGAAGAGTCGGGCCAGGAGCTATGAATCGACCACTGCAACCACAATTAGGTGTAGTGGAGGCAGGATCCATTTATAGCTTCAAGAAGAGGTATGATAAGGCTCATGGCGAAGGGAGAGTGACCCAGTAGCGGCCAGTGAAGAGGCGGGGCCAGGAGCTATGACTCGACCCCTGCAAGCACAACTAGGTGAGTACACAGTGATCAGCATGACCTTCCACCAAGTGACCTGAATAAGTCACGTGAGCTGCTCGTGTTGAGTCAGCTGATCACGTCTTCCCCATGTCTGCTGCTACGCAAAATCTGACTCTTATGTTCTTGTGCAATAAATATTATTTTGGCATCTCTCGTCGTTTAAAAACATCTAAAAATACACCACGTTAATCTAGACTGGATTATTTTTTTTTTTAATAATTTTCTTAAAGAATAATTAATTTTATTGAATGTTACTGGTTATGGGTATTTATTGAATATATTTATTAATGTAAAAAATTATCATTACTAATCTGAATTTGCTTCAAAAGTTACTTGAAAGAACTGAAGTTAATATAGATCTATCACCGAGCTTTAGTTGTGTGAGGGGGGGGTAGGGGGGAGGAGGGTCACTCAGAGTGCAACAACACAGCACAGTGCCATTTATCTGTTTTATTATTTAACCTTTTTTTTTAAGCCAGAGAACCTGTTGAAAAATATATTACTGGAACTTTAACCAATATATATATAAACCTGGTCAATTAGCAAGAATTCATTTAAAATTAAGTCCTTTCTAAAAAAATTCTTGTACGCTTAAACATTTTTTTCATTTATGTTAATGTAAAAATTAATAATTTGTACCAAAAGAACCTTAGAAAACTTACCTAACCTTATTACAACAATCGCAATTTAATTTAGCCTAATCCAACTAAATATATTTTAGATAAGTTTACAAATACAATGAAATATAGTTTTTTCGTTAGGTTCAGTATGATTTTTGCAAAATTAATGCATACACAAATTTTCGCTTGCCTTATTCGGCAAGAAGAGCGTTGCTATTTAATCCAAAATCGCAGGTTTTACCTATTCAGCACGACACGATATATATATATATATATATATATATATATATATATATATATATATATATATTTCCAAAATGCGGCAGGCCAGGATTCGACCCCACGACACATTGTCCCGCCTCAAGAGGTCACACAATGTACATACAATAGGCTTCCTTAGAGTTCTAGGCTTTTTAGGAATCCAGTTTGAAATACCCTTAATCAACTCATCACTACTTCAGTAGCTGTACAGCATCACCTGTACATAACTATCACTACTTCAGTAGCTGTACAGCATCACCTGTACATAACTATGACTACTTCAGTAGCTGTACAGCATCACCTGTACATAACTATCACTACTTCAGTAGCTGTACAGCATCACCTGTACATAACTATCACTACTTCAGTAGCTGTACAGCATCACCTGTACATAACTATCACTACTTCAGTAGCTGTACAGCATCACCTGTACATAACTATCACTACTTCAGTAGCTGTACAGCATCACCTGTACATAACTATCACTACTTCAGTAGCTGTCAGCATCACTGTACATAACTATCACTACTTAGAGTTCTAGCTTTAACAGAATCCCTTAATAACTCATCACTACTTCAGTAGCTGTACAGCATCACCTGTACATAACTATCACTACTTCAGTAGCTGTACAGCATCACCTGTACATAACTATTCGTTTAGTGAACGACACAGATCAACTACAACGAACGACATTACATTCTTAATTACGATATCCCTGATGCGGGTAAAGGACTCTTCTTCCGAGGAATTGGAGCTACTCTCCCCTTTTTCAAATCAAGCCTGATTACCCCTTACTTTTCCCATTCCCCAGGTATGTACGACTCGTACGGGTTTGTAACTTCCCTATGAATACAATGATAATCCCAAATATGATAATTTTATGAATCAACAGCCAAAATTTTATTGAGGCTTGTACCCAGCAACGCTTGAAATGGATCTTTGATGAAAGGTTCTTAATCTAAGAAATTCGAGCTACCCTCCTCTTCCCTGAATCAACCCAGATTGCCTCAGATGCCTCAAACGTTTGTGTTTATAGCTGTGAATGTAGGAGGCACTACGATGCCCCTTTTTTGTGCGTGTCATGGATGACTGGGCTGAGTAAAGGTGCCTCAAGCTTGTCCAAGCGAGAGATTCTCAGCGTACAAGGAACCTGTTTTTCCAGCGAGCGGACAGGAAGGTGGAGCCAGCAGCCCGTTAAACTGGATTTCAGGAAGTAAATCTGGAGGTGGAAGGTGCTGGAGCAGAGTGAACCAGGGGCTGGAAGTAATGCTAACACTGGAAGTAAGAGGAAGTAAAGAACCACCAGAGGTTGCTGGAAATAATGCCAGCATTAAATTTGTCCTTTAAGACTCACGAAATCATAACACGATTGCAAACGAACCAAGGAACGGGTGGGGATTGAAACCATGCCGAGCGAGTCCTAAAACTCCAGGCCAGTACGTAAGCCACTCGCTTGCCATGGGTTTAATCCCCGCCCGTTCCGTGGTTTGTCCTTCAAGATGGGGGATACCTACAGTAGCTGCCAGTGTTTCCTCCAACGCTTTCACGGAACAACTCGAGAATGCCTCTTGATCTGACTCAAGATTTCAGTGTTGTTGCATCTTACGGTTATTTGGCTGTGTGGTCGACAAAGTGCAAATTGTAAAAATTAAAAAAAACACAACAGTTTCCATGTGATAACTTGAGAATGGTTCTTTTTATCATATTCAAACTTTCAACACACGTGTAACACTGTTTAGGAAAACGTTTAGTGTGTTACTGAAATGTATAGGCGGAAATTTGACCATTTTAAAAATTATGAGGGCTTATTTTTGTGTTACAACTCGACTATGAACAAGTTCAAACTTGAGATGTATCTAACTCAGAGGAAGACTCGTTATAGTTTTAAGTTGTATAGGTGCAAATGTGCTAAATTTTCTAACATGGTTAAAAAAATGATTGTCTTCCATGTTAAAACTGGAGAATGCTTCTTCTGACTGGCTCTTAAACTTTCATCACTGGTACAGCTTGATATCCCATGTGTTTCAAGGGCTGTTAGTCCATGAAACATGGACACAAACAGTGTAGTGTTGTAGTTATTACAATCAGAACTAAGCGCTAACCCACAAGGGTCTGTGTACAGTGTTAACGCATAAATATTTTCGGTCTTAAGCTAGAACGGTTCCAGTTCCTGTCCATCATATGGTTGACCTACAGCTCCTGATCTTTTTCAAGGTGTTAAACTATATGGGGTGCACTACCAGCTTAGAGGGCCGAGCCTATACGATACACTGCGTACCTTTCTTAGTTGGCACAACAACCACGTCTAGTGTCATTAGCAAACTTTGAAAATACTAGAAAAACGAAGCAAATAAAACAATGGCAAGCCAAATGATATTTAGTCAGAGGAGAGATAAACACAATATTAACATATACAATATAAATAAAAATATGAACAATTAACATTTAACACTGCAGGTTCACAAGCATGGGCCAGTAGGCCTGCTGCAGTGCTCCTTCTTTCTTATGTTTATAATATTGTCCATCAGTGACTATAATATATAAGAATATTGGAGGGGAAAGGAGGGGGATATTTTATATTTATTAACACCTCTATATTATTAAATTCTTAAACCAGCACTAAACCCACTTGGGTCATACAGCAAGACGTCTATAAAAGGTAACTTTAAAAAAAGGTATTAATTTCATTAAAGGAGTAAATTTGTTCAAAATGGGATGATAATCTTTCAGATTTATTTTTATGTAACTTCGAGCATAAATTAGCATGAACATAGCTCATAAATTAGCATAAATTAGCATGAACATAGCTCATAAATTAGCATCTAGCTCATCTAGAAACATTCAGAACACAATAGTTGGAACAAGTCATCAATAACCCGTAATTAGAAGAGGAACCTCATGACTTTTCGATCGGTTTCGTTCCACTGCCAAATCAGAAGTGGTTATGACTTAACAGTGGTCCAGAACAGACCGAAACGTCGTTATAAGGTTTCTCTCCTAAGTGAGGGCTTCTGGTGAAAAGGTGAAAAGTTCAGTTGTCTATTGTCTTAGTCTACACAATTAACACAAGCAGGAGGATTTCCCATAGCCATGCCATAGTTTTTACTCACACTGGAGACGTTTTCTCACTGCATCTACAGGTAGCCTTCCAGGTAGGTGAGGGGGAATTCTTATTGTGAACGTTTCTTGATCCAAGAAATCAGAGCTACCCTCCTCTTCCTCGGATCACACCTGATTACTCCCATCTCCATGTCATGTATGAGCCTCATGAACTATGTGATATCTGGTTCATGTTTCTCTTGTGCATGAATTTCTCTTCTGCCTTCCCATGTGTCCCCAGGATGCCACCCACAACAGCAGGTGTTAGGAGTCGATCTTACCTCACACCTTGTCTGGAAATCAAACCCGTGACCAGTCTCTTGTTTTTATTCATATTGTCTGTGTTATTATCCTTATTTATTTGCTTTTTCTTTGCCTCGTCATTGTTTGCTTTATCTCTCTCTGACATCTTTCGTGTTCATGAGAGGATAAAAGGAACGTCCAGCAGTCTTTGCTCCACCTGGGGGCCCCTCCCAATTTGCTCTACCTGGGGGGCCCTCCCAATTTGCTCTACCTGGAGGCCCCTCCCAATTTGCTCTACCTGGAGGCCCTCCCCAATTTGCTCTACATGGGGGCCCCTCCCAATTTGCTCTACCTGGGGACCCCCTCCCAATTTGCTCTACCTAGGGGGCCCTCCCCAATTTGCTCTACCTGGGAGCCATCCCCAATTTGCTCTACCTGGGGGCCCTCCCCAATTTGCTCTTCCTTCAAAACGTTTATCAGACTTCCATTCATCCCGTATAACAGAACAGTAGTACACGTTTAGGTAATCGACCCTTCAGCTTGGGGGGGGGTCACTGTAGAGGTCACTTGGGTGAGGGTCAGTTTGGAAAGGTCACCTATGAAGGTGACGTGAGAGATCGCCTGGAAGGTCACTTGGAAGATGACCCGGGTGGGTGACCTGGGATCACCTCTCAGGACAACGAGTTGGTGTCCGGGAAGAGGTGTTAGATTGGGCTAGAATAACGAGTGGGGTTCCACAAGGATCAGTACTACTGATTGTGCATGCCTTCTGCAGTGTTCCTCCTTTCTTATGTTATGTCACCTTCCCAGGTGACCTGAGAGGTCACCTGAGAGGTCACCTGGAAGGTCACCTGGGGTCGGGCAGGAGGCGGAAGTCAGGTATTGATTACTTTGGTCCAGCACGACTCAAGGAGTGTCTCTCCTCTGTCTGTCTGTCTGTCTCTCTCTCTCTCTCTCTCTCTCTCTCTCTCTCTCTCTCTCTCCTCTTCTTCTCTCTTCTTCCTCATTGTCTCTTCTGTCATCCTTACTGTCCCTTCCTCCATCCTCATTGCCTCTCCCTCACTTATTTCCTTTCTTCCTCCTACTCTCCTTCCTCTTTCTCTCCTCACACCTCCCCTACTTCTTTCTAACCAAACTTTCACCCTTCCTCTCTCCTCCCTCTTGTCTTGTTTCATCCTCCTCTATTACACTCCCTCTCTCCCTCCTACCTTCCCCATTCCCTTTCAGCCTCCCTACCTACTCCCCTTCCAGTCCTGTCTCATAATTTGCTGTGCCAAGACATTTTTCAGTCTGAAGGAACCTATTAGAGAGAGAGAGAGAGAGAGAGAGAGAGAGAGAGAGGAGAAAGAGAGAAAGAGAGAAAGAGAGAGAGAGAAAGAGAGAGAAAGAGAGAAAGAGAAAGAGAGAAAGAGAGAAAGAAAGAGAAAGAGAAAGAGAGAGAGAGAGAGAGAGAACCAACTTGGTTGTAAAGTGTGTTTGCTATGTTCAACGTTCTGTAACCTCCTCTGAGGTTGTGTACGAGAGTGGCAGAGTGTCTATTGCATTCACCGAGTAGTGTTTGGAAGAGTGGGAGGGGTCGAGTTTCAGCTCCTGGCCCCAACCCTCTTAAACTACAATCGCCGGCATTATTGGCTCGTAGCCTCCTGGACCCTGCCATATCCTCTCCTGAAACCGCGTATCGAGTTTGCTTCCGCTTCACATACTCGGAACTAGGAGTGGAAGAGGGAAGGGCGAGAGGGGGTAGGGAGTCCTCAGGGTGTGACAGCATCAAGGTGTGTTACTACCTGCTGTTGTGCCTACATAATGTGAAGTTTTTTTTACATGTTTCTTCTTTTCCCCTCTTTTTATCTCTCTTCTCTCTTTTCCCCTCTTTTTTCTCTCTTTTCCCTTCTTTTTTCTCCCTTTTCCCCTCTTCTTTCTTTTCATCTTCTCTCGTTTCTTCTCTTCTCTCTTTTCTTTTCCTGAAGGCTCTTGACTCACATAATGACTAACAACATGCTCACTGGAGAAGCCAGATATAGATACTCAAAAGTCAGGGGAAAAATTAAGTGTACAATTGTTATGGATCCCATCACAGTGGATTACTCCTTCAGGATAAAGTTAATACGTTAACCAAGGAAAGTACCCTGAAGGAGAATGTAGAATATAACTTTGGTGTATCTGTGTCTAGCATTAGGAATAACATTAGGAGAGAAGTAAAGGAAATTGAATGTTATAAGATCTGAGTAGATCTAACACAATATAACATGAACGTAGATAAGTACGTTAGTGGAGTAACTTGCAATGTGGACAGACTGACTGATGTTGTAGTGGCCAGGCTTAGGCTTGGTTACAAATACTTCTGGCAGTTTGGTAGACACAGATGATTATCAAAGCATGTGACCAGCACTTCGTGCTTAATTTTCCACTTAAGGAATATAGAGATAGTATAATAACCTATTTGACATGTCAAGATATCTTATTAATGAAAATAAGATACCAGATATATTAAGCAAATGTCCTAAATTTGCTTGTAACAGATAAGTGACCTGTAGATATAAATTCACATGTACTCCTGTTAACCCTTTTGTGTATCCATATGCTCTTGCGCTGCCGTCCACAGGATGGATATGGAGTGCACAATAAACTAGCCACTTCGATGGCAAAATATAAAAATATAAAATCTCTTTCTTTCTTCTTTTGCTGTTGTTGCTTTCTCGCTGCCGCTCATGCTCCTCTTTTTTCCCCTCTTCCCATCTACTATCCAACTCCCTATTTTCTCCCTCCCTTTCTTCATTCCTCTCCCCCTTCCTCTTCATCCTCCATCTCCCTTCACCTCACATATGGGCAACTTACACCCCCCTGCTGCCCCTGCTTACCTAGCAGGTAAGCAGGTACCTGTGTGCTGGCAAGAGGCAAAAATTAATTAGAAAACTCCAGTACCTGCTGGAATGTTACTGTGTAAGAAACTCCAGTACCTGCTGGAATGTTACTGTGTAAGAAACTCCAGTACCTGCTGGAATGTTACTGTGTAAGAAACTCCAGTACCTGCTGGAATGTTACTGTGTAAGAAACTCCAGTACCTGCTGGAATGTTACTGTGTAAGAAACTCCAGTACCTGCTGGAATGTTACTGTGTAAGAAACTCCAGTACCTGCTGGAATGTTACTGTGTAAGAAACTCCAGTACCTGCTGGAATGTTACTGTGTAAGAAACTCCAGTACCTGCTGGAATGACTGTGTAGAACTAGTACTGCTGAATGTTACGTGTAAACTCCAGTACCTGCTGGAATGTTACTGTGTAAGAAACTCCAGTACCTGCTGGAATGTTACTGTGTAAGAAACTCCAGTACCTGCTGGAATGTTACTGTGTGAGAAACTCCAGTACCTGCTGGAATGTTACTGTGTAAGAAACTCCAGTACCTGCTGGAATGTTACTGTGTAAGAAACTCCAGTACCTGCTGGAATGTTACTGTGTAAGTAACTCCAGTACCTGCTGGAATGTTACTGTGTAAGTAACTCCAGTACCTGTTGGAATGTTACTGTGTAAGAAACTCCAGTACCTGTTGGAATGTTACTGTGTAAGAAACTCCAGTACCTGTTGGAATGTTACTGTGTAAGAAACTCCAGTACCTGTTGCAAGTATTCAAGCATCGGGTACAGAGTATCTGTGTACAAAATGACAGTAATAAAGCATCTTTAAAATCACGGACGTCTGTAGTCTACAATAGCAAGTTTCCTTGACGCTGACTCATCTGTTGCTTTATCCAATGATTACGTACTCGCTTATTTGTCCTTGCAGGGGTCGAGTCTCAGCCCCTGGCTCTGCCACTTGCCGCATGCTAAATTTACGCCCTACTAGCATTGTGGGCCCTGACATACCTATCAAAAGATGCAATAAGATCACAGTAAACAGTGATACCACAATATGCAAGACACCCAAACGCTTTCGTGATCTCTCACGTCATCACAGGTCCTGGATAATGCAAGAAATCACGAAAGTACCTGGAAGTTCACTATTTTTTCACAGTGGTTGTTTTGCATACCTATTAAAATAATGCATAAAACCTTCCTCCATGTCATTCTGTTTCCTAACCATTTGAAGGCTGAAAAAAATACTTCCTGACATCCCTGTGACCCATCTGTGTCTTTAGCTTCTACCTGTGCGTTCTCAGTCTATCCCTATCAAGTCCTATGCGTATTTTTATGTACTATCCTCAAAATGTCATTACGTTCCTTTAGCTTCTCCTTATAGCTGACTCCTCTTAGCATGTTTTATCAGGTGTGGGTTCCATGCTGGTGCTGCATACCCTAAAGTAGGCCTGATATATGTCGTATATAGAACTGTGAATGATTCTTTGTTGATATTATTGAAAAGTTATTCTAAGTGTTGCCAGATGAGCATTCACTGCAGAGATTATGGGGTTGGTGTGTCTCTGGCAGTGTGTTTGGCACTAGTCATTTGAATCGCAGCCTCTCTCTCCTCCGAGACTGTACTCAGTTTCCGGTCTTCTGACCGGAAACTGGGTACAGTATCTTCTGGGGGTTGGATTCAAGGAACCATTTGTATGACCAATCCTGTTTACACAAGCTGTAGCCATTTCTTGTCCTCACTTGTTTTGTTCTATGATGGAACCAAACCGATGGTCTCTTCTGATCTCTCTGGTCTCCCCTTGAGAACCCTACTTGTTGCACTTTCCCATTCTGACGTCTCTTTTAAGAGTCTTGTCTTGATCCACAGTAGCACATTCGTTGTTATTCATGTGTACTCATTAAATTTATGTAGTCTTTTATAGTCTGTTAACTTGTCAAAGGCAAATGTCGATGGACACTTGGCCGGTTTTTCTCTGTGGGGGATGGTGCTTGTTGTTCTTGTTGTTGTTGTGGTGGTGTGGTGGTGTGGTGGTGGTGGTGTTGGGGAGAGGCGGGTTGAATCTCACGCGCCACTCAAACTCTTAACTCTATACGACCAGTTTCTCTATTTTATTGGCACTGCCGTACCTGTCCTTAAAACTTTGTGGTGAGTCTGCTTCCACCAATGAAGGTAAATAGGTATTTTCTTGACATTCTTTGGCTTGTGAATCAGTCTCTGAATCCCTTCCTGTCAGTCTGTCGCTGTCTATCTTCCCAGTACCAGAGGATGTACGGGCCTGCCAGCCAGAGGTGTACGGGCCTTCCCAGTAAGAGGATGGTGCCGGGCTTCCCAGTACCAGATGTGTCCGGGCCTTCCAGTACAGGTGTCGGGCCCTCCGAGTACAAGAGGTGGTACGGGCCCTCAGCCAGAGGTGTACCGGGTTCTCCCAGAACCTAGCACCAGAGAGGTATACCATGCTCTCCCAGTACCCAGCACCAGATTGTACCGGGCGAACCCAGCACCAGAGTGTACCGGGCGAACCCAGCACCAGAGTGTACCGGGCGAACCCAGCACCAGGTGTACCGGGCGAACCCAGCACCAGAGGTGTACTGGGTCCTCGCAGTACCTAGCACCAGAGGTGTACCGGGTACTCGCAGTACCCAGCACCAGAGTGTACCGGGCCCTCCCAGTATCAGATGACCTTGACATAGTGCCAGAGGTGGCACTATATTTTGGGAGAAATGTGCCACAACTGTGTCTTGCTAAATTGCTGTGATTGTTGGCACTGTGGGGCCACTAATGGCACCCTGTGGCACTGTGGGAGGTTATTCCCCGCACGTACTTTATTGAAATTAGGTTAAGATAGGTAAGATTACGGTAGGTAGGTTAGGTTCAGTTGGGTAGTTACGTTGTTAGGTAGGTAGGTAGGCTTAGGTAAGTTCAATTAGGTAGTTAGGTTCAGTTAGATAGCTATGTTCGGTTATTTAGGTTCACTTAGATACTGGCGTTCAGCTAGGTAGCTACGCTCAGGTAGTTAGGTAGGTTCAACTAGGTAGTTAGGTTCAGTTATTTAGATTTAGTCAGGGTCAACTGGGTAGAATTAGGTTCAGATAGAGTCTTTTCGATTTGCTTCAGTTAATTTTACCCAAGTTCCGTTTACCAAGGTTTTCACGCGTGTACAGAAAACGGAAACTCATGGGTTAGGTTAGGTAAGATTTGTCAGGACACAGGACAAGCGTTTTCTGACGCGGGTCTTAGTCATATGATGACCCGCAGCTGGAGCTTTTGGCCATCTGACAGAGGCCTTGCCCTGGTTTACCGATCCACTCCTTTAAAAATTATGGTTATTATATATATTTCGTCTTGTATCTTACAGAAGGAACTTGATAATACACTGACTGCATTATACAGTACTTGTCAAATACACTTCTCAGTTTCGAATACACTCATATACACTTGTCAAATACACTCATATACACTTGTCAAATACACTCAATATACCGTAACATGTCTAGTATACTCAAATACGGTCATATACACTGTCAAATATCCACCCTGTATAGAGCTTTATCTGGAGAGCTTTTCTTTCTGTGTAAAGCTTTTATTAGAGCTTTTCTATCCAGACTTGATGGACACTTGAGCCTACAATTTTCGTAGCAAAACATGAGTGAGGCGTCGAAGACATGACATTTCCATCATGCCATGATACATCTCTCAACCAGCGAGAAACACGTGTAGCTACGTGGGTCCTCGTGACATATTGTCAGGCTGACTGTCAGGTACACATGGCTCAGTAAGATTGGGATTCAACTCCACTGAAAATTACTTTCATCACTAAACTAGAGAAAGTACAATCTCTCAATATACAGTATACTTGCATACTGATACACGCCTCTCCGTGTACATACACTCTTGAGTCTGGTAGGGAGGGGGGGTAGAGTGCATGCAGGGAGGTACTATCCTGCTGACAGTTTGGTAGGAATAGGTGGGGAAGAGAGTACATGCAGGGAGGTACTATCCTGCTGACGGTTTATAGGTAATAAGTGGTGGAGAGAGTACATGCAGGGAGGTACAGTACTATCCTGCTGACAGTTTGGTAGGGAATAGGTGGGGAAGAGAGTACATGCAGGGAGGTACTATCCTGCTGACGGTTTATAGGTAATAGGTGGTGGAGAGAGTACATGCAGGGAGGTACAGTACTATCCTGCTGACAGTTTGGTAGGGAATAGGTGGGGAAGAGAGTACATGCAGGGAGGTACTATCCTGCTGACAGTTTGGTAGGTAATAGGTGGCGGAGAGAGTACATGCAGGGAGATACTATCCTGCTGACAGTTTGGTAGATAATAGGCGGGAGAGTACATGCAGGGTGGTACTATCCTGCTGACAGTATGGTTGGTAATAGGTGGGGAGAGAATACATACAGGGAGGCACTATCCTGCTGACAGTTTGGTAGGTAATAGGTGGGGGAGAGTACATGTAGGAGGTACTATCCTGCTGACAGTTTGGTTGGCAATAGGTGGGGGAGAGAGTACATGCAGGGAGGTACTATCCTGCTGACAGTTTGGTAGGTAATAGGTGGGGAGAGAGTACATGCAGGAGGTACTATCCTGCTGACAGTTTGGTAGGTAATAGGTGGGGAGAGAGTACATGCAGGGAGGTACTATCCTGCTGACAGTTTGGTTGGCAATAGGTGGGGGAGAGTACATGCAGGGAGGTACTATCCTGCTGACAGTTTGGTAGGTAATAGGTGGGGAGAGAGTACATGCAGGGAGGTACTATCCTGCTGACAGTTTGGTTGGCAATAGGTGGGGGAGAGAGTACATGCAGGGAGATACTATCCTGCTGACAGTTTGTAGGTAATAGGTGGGGAGAGAGTACATGCAGGAGGTACTATCCTGCTGACAGTTTGGTAGGTAATAGGTGGGGAGAGAGTACATGCAGGGAGGTACTATCCTGCTGACAGTTTGGTTGGCAATAGGTGGGGGAGAGAGTACATGCAGGGGGGTACTATCCTGCTGACAGTTTGGTTGGCAATAGGTGGGGGAGAGAGTACATGCAGGGAGGAACTATCCTGCTGACAGTTTGGTTGGTAATAGGTGGGGAGAGAGTACATGCAGGAGGTACTATCCTGCTGACAGTTTGGTAGGTAATAGGTGGGGGACAGAGTACATGCAGGGAGGTACTATCCTGCTGACAGTTTGGTTGGTAATAGGTGGGGGAGAGAGTACATGCAGGGAGGTACTATCCTGCTGACAGTTTGGTAGGTAATAGGTGGGGGACAGAGTACATGCAGGGAGGTACTATCCTGCTGACAGTTTGGTTGGTAATAGGTGGGGGAGAGAGTACATGCAGGGAGGTACTATCCTGCTGACAGTTTGGTAGGTAATAGGTGGGGGACAGAGTACATGCAGGGAGGTACTATCCTGCTGACAGTTTGGTTGGTAATAGGTGGGAGAGAGTACATGCAGGGAGGTACTATCCTGCTGACACACGGGTGTAAGAAACAGTCATGTTCAGTGGGTGACACTCTGGCATAATTCTCTTTTCTCTTATTAACAAATTTCTATTTTAATTTAGTCTCCTGCTATCTTAACTCTCTCGTTTGTTTCTTAAGAGTTTCTCATCCTTAGACCAGGACTCGTTGGGGGTAGGGGCGCGTGTGATTCCCCAGGACCATTAACAGATAACAGGAGCCATTAACAGACAACAGGAACCATTAACAGATAACAGGGAGTATTAACATTTAACAAGACAGGAGGAGTTGTGAGGTATATTTTTTTCTGGTTTAGTAAAATTGGATAAAACAGTAGCGTGCTGCTGCCTCATTCTACGTTGCAGTTACACAGTGGGAACAAAAGCTAGCTATGTTCCCTTATTTACCATCATAAACGATGGGTCATGCACAGTGTTGAAGTCTGTCAACCTGATCTAAGAGTGTTCAGTAGGACCATGTGGACATTTTCAAGTGTTCCATTAAAAGGTTCATCAGCTACGGCGGCTTCAAAGGTTTCCTTCCTGCAGAGCTGCACTTATTATTACTTGGGAATTACCATATCTCAGGATGGCCTCTCCTATACACAAGAAAGGTGGAATTATTATTAAGATATTTTCGTCACAGAGCGAAGACACTGTGTGTGTGTGTGTGTGTGTGTGTGTGTGTGTGTGAGAGAGAGAGAGAGAGAGAGAGAGAGAGAGAGAGAGAGAGAGAGAGAGAGAGAGAGAGAGAGAGAGAGAGAGAGAGAGAGAGAGAGGAGACGACACTTTTGATACGAGAGTATAATTATATATCTTAAGTGAGGAATGGGAAGGAGGGTGATCGATTTTCATCCAAAGATAATAGCTCTGATTACTTGAATCAAGAGCCTTTCATTGGTATAAAGGCACCGCCGTGAAGGGTAGCACAAGGAAAGAAGGGAAGCTCCCAACTTCCCTTCTGTTCTTAGTAAGTGAACGAATGAGGTGGGAGGAGTTGGAGGGAGGGGGGAGAAGGTGACTGTAGGTGCCAAAGGAGTGAGTAACTTGGCACTAGGTTGGGCACTGTGCCAACAGTTACCGCCACTACCTTCAACGGCACCAGTGATCGTTCGTTCACCTCTGTAGGTGTCCTCCTTACATGCTTCCCGCACTTCCTTTTATCCAGATCCGTTGTTGGCCCCTACGATTTCGGGAGCGTATAAACATCTTTATTTACTACCACACGTCTTTCACCCTCTCCATCAGTCATTATATATACATTATATATATATATATATATATATATATCAGTGTATACACACACACACATACGTCACACCTCCCAATATACATACATTTAGATGCACACTTATCATATACATACACAAATCTCTGGATATACACACCTCTTAGTGTATACACACACAGATAAACACCCGTATGCAAACACAGATACTGTTTATAAAAAAATACGGTAGTGTACATATACACTGATACTATACTCAGTGTATAAATACCGTGCTGAGAACACTGTTATTCAAGAAAACACAGGAAGATCACAGCAGTAGCGAGTTAATGCTGCGTTACTGGATAACACAGATATAGCGTTCAGTTATCTAGACGGGAGAAATACTTTGAAGAAACTGTTCACGACATATACATATCTTTACACTAAATTTGACTACGGAGCTTCAGTATCAGGTACGCAGTTGTAGTGTAGTACCAGGTATGCAGCTTCACTACCAGGTACGAAGCTGTAGTGTAGAATCAGATACGCAGATGAAGTACTAGGTATGAATCTGTAATACTAGGTATGCCTCTGTTCTATCAAGTACGCAGTTTTAGCATTTGTAGTATCAGGTACACAGTTGTAGTATCAGGTACCCAGTTGTAGTATCAGGTACCCAGTTGTAGTATCAGGTACCCAGTTGTAGTATCAGGTACCCAGTTGTAGTATCAGGTACCCAGTTGTAGTATCAGGTACGAACGAAAATCAAAATTAGAAGACACAAAGGCCAGAAAAAATACGAAAGAGTAAAAATGTATGAAATTTTCTTACGTGAAGAGTAATTGCCTGGAGTCACTTTCGGAGGTCACCGCCCCCGCGGTCCGGTCCCAGACCAGACCACCTGGTTGCTGACCTGATCAAGCTGTTAGTGCCCGCCGCCCGCAGTCCAACGTATGCACTACAATGCGGCTGATCAGGAGCTGTTTTAAAAAATGTGTAGAGTTCCTTAGACCGGGTCGTGGGGGGCGCTGACCCCCGGAAACTCCCAGGTCAGGTATTATTCCAGATATTTTCTTAAAGGTAGTTAGAGGTTTGTTGGTGATTCCCTTATGCATGCATGGAGGGAGGGAGGGAGGGCGTTGAAGAGTCGTGGTACCTTAACACTTGCTGAGTTGTGTGTGTGCTTATTATATATATATATATATATATATATATATATATATATATATATATATATATATATATATATATATATATATCTTTCAACACGTCGGCCGTTTCCCACCGAAGTGGGTGGCCCAAAATGAAAAACGAAAGTTCCCATTTTACATTTAGTAATATATACAGGAGAAGGGGTTACTAGCCCCTTGCTCCCAGCATGTTAGTCGCCTCTTACGACACGCATGGCTTACGGAGGAAGAATTCTGTTCCACTTCCCCATGGAGATAAGAGGAAATAAGAACAAGAACTAGTAAGAAAATAGAAGAAAACCCAGAGGGGGGTGTGTATATACATATGCTTGTACATGAATGTGTAGTGTGACCTAAGTGTAAGTAGAAGTAACAAGACATACCTGAAATCTTGCATGTTTATGAGACAGAAAAAAGACACCAGCAATCCTACCATCATGTAAAACAAATACAGGCTTTCGTTTTACACTCACTTGGCAGGACGGTAGTACCTCCCTGGGCGGTTGCTGTCTACCAACCTACTACCATTATTATATATATATATATATATATATATATATATATATATATATATATATATATATATATAGAGAGAGAGAGAGAGAGAGAGAGAGAGAGAGAGAGAGAGAGAAATAACTGCACAAAACAATCAACAGGTGTTAGAAGACAGTTAAGAAGTCATGTCAGAACTGTCACCAACATCACCACTCCAACAGCAATAACAACAATTACCTCACTACCAGTAACAACAACAATCACCACACTAACACCACCACAACAATAGCATTAATAACAAAGCAACCCTAACAACCACACCAACAACAACCATTTATTGAGTCTCAATATGAGAACAAGAACCTGGGCATCAGGGTGTTAAACCGTGGCAATATGCCAACACGGAACAAGTGCCAACTGGGTCAGGAAAGGTTATGCTATGTGGTCATCACGTGGGGGCACTGTCCTGTGGCACTCACCTGTGGAATTCTCCTGTGGCACTCAGGAGGTCCACTAACAATTATGGCTCTTCTGAGTGCCAGCTTTGCATATGCGAGCCAAATTATTTACGGCAGGCCAGGAATCAGATTTAGCTAACAGGGTCAGATTTAATGACGAGTCAACAGCCAGATTTAATTAAGAAAGCTCAAGAGATATTCAATTAAATGTCTCTTTAATTTTAACAATAGTTCAAAAGCCAGAGTAAATTAAGTCTACAAGGTCAACCTTAATTAAAAACGTTTAAATGAGACAAATATAATATGTTTCACTTGCGTATTTTCACAAGAACTTTTATATTAGAGAAAAATCGTCGGTGATAACTCCAAATGTTGTCGAGATAGCGAAGTTGTGTAGCTCTTACTGATAGTGGAACTAAGTGTTGTGTAGCTCTTACTGATAGTGGAACTAAGTGTTGTGTAGCTCTTACTGATAGTGGAGCTAAGTGTTGTGTAGCTCTTACTGATAGTGGAGCTAAGTGTTGTGTAGCTCTTACTGATAGTGGAGCTAAGTGTTGTGTAGCTCTTACTGATAGTGGAGCTAAGTGTTGTGTAGCTCTTACTGATAGTGGAGCTAAGTGTTGTGTAGCTCTTACTGATAGTGGAGCTAAGTGTTGTGTAGCTCTTACTGATAGTGGAGCTAAGTGTTGTGTAGCTCTTACTGATAGTGGAGCTAAGTGTTGTGTAGCTCTTACTGATAGTGGAGCTAAGTGTTGTGTAGCTCTTACTGATAGTGGAACTAAGTGTTGTGTAGCTCTTACTGATAGTGGAGCTAAGTGTTGTGTAGCTCTTACTGATAGTGGAGCTAAGTGTTGTGTAGCTCTTACTGATAGTGGAGCTAAGTGTTGTGTAGCTCTTACTGATAGTGGAACTAAGTGTTGTGTAGCTCTTACTGATAGTGGAGCTAAGTGTTGTGTAGCTCTTACTGATAGTGGAGCTAAGTGTTGTGTAGCTCTTACTGATAGTGGAGCTAAGTGTTGTGTAGCTCTTACTGATAGTGGAACTAAGTGTTGTGTAGCTCTTACTGATAGTGGAGCTAAGTGTTGTGTAGCTCTTACTGATAGTGGAACTAATGTTGTGTAGCTCTTACTGATAGTGGAGCTATGTTGTGTAGCTCTTACTGATAGTGGAGCTAATGTTGTGTAGCTCTTACTGATAGTGGAGCTAAGTGTTGTGTAGCTCTTACTGATAGTGGAGCTATGTTGTGTAGCTCTTACTGATAGTGGAGCTATGTTGTGTAGCTCTTACTGATAGTGGAGCTAATGTTGTGTAGCTCTTACTGATAGGGAGCTAATGTTGTGTAGCTCTTACCGATAGTGGAGCTAAGTGTTGTGTAGCTCTTACTGATAGTGGAGCTAAGTGTTGTGTAGCTCTTACTGATAGTGGAGCTAAGTGTTGTGTAGCTCTTACTGATAGTGGAACTAAGTGTTGTGTAGCTCTTACTGATAGTGGAGCTAAGTGTTGTGTAGCTCTTACTGATAGTGGAACTAAGTGTTGTGTAGCTCTTACGATAGTGGAGCTAAGTGTTGTGTAACTCTTACTGATAGTGGAGCTATGTTGTGTAGCTCTTACTGATAGTGGAGCTATGTTGTGTAGCTCTTACTGATAGTGGAGCTATGTTGTGTAGCTCTTACTGATAGTGGAGCTAAGTGTTGTGTAGCTCTTACTGATAGTGGAGCTATGTTGTGTAGCTCTTACTGATAGTGGAGCTAATGTTGTGTAGCTCTTACTGATAGTGGAGCTATGTTGTGTAGCTCTTACTGATAGTGGAGCTATGTTGTGTAGCCTTACTGATGAGTGGAGCTATGTTGTGTAGCTCTTACTGATAGTGGAGCTAGTGTTGTGTAGCTCTTACTGATAGTGGAGCTAGTGTTGTGTAGCTCTACTGATAGTGGAGCTAAGTGTTGTGTAGCTCTTACTGATAGTGGAGCTAATGTTGTGTAGCTCTTACTGATAGTGGAGCTATGTTGTGTAGCTCTTACTGATAGTGAACTAAGTGTTGAGTAGCTCTTACTGATAGTGGAACTAAGTGTTGTGTAGCTCTTACTGATAGTGGAACTAAGTGTTGTGTAGCTCTTACTGATAGTGGAACTAAGTGTTGTGTAGCTCTTACTGATAGTGGAACCAAGTGTTGTGTAGCTCTTACTGATAGTGGAACTAAGTGTTGTGTAGCTCTTACTGATAGTGGAACTATGTTGTGTAGCTCTTACTGATAGTGGAGCTATGTTGTGTAGCTCTTACTGATAGTGGAGCTATGTTGTGTAGCTCTTACTGATAGTGGAGCTATGTTGTGTAGCTCTTACTGATAGTGGAGCTAAGTGTTGTGTAGCTCTTACTGATAGTGGAGCTAAGTGTTGTGTAGCTCTTACTGATAGTGGAGCTAAGTGTTGTGTAGCTCTTACTGATAGTGGAGCTAAGTGTTGTGTAGCTCTTACTGATAGTGGAGCTAAGTGTTGTGTAGCTCTTACTGATAGTGGAACTAAGTGTTGAGTAGCTCTTACTGATAGTGGAACTAAGTGTTGTGTAGCTCTTACTGATAGTGGAACTAAGTGTTGTGTAGCTCTTACTGATAGTGGAACTAAGTGTTGTGTAGCTCTTACTGATAGTGGAACTCAAGTGTTGTGTAGCTCTTACTGATAGTGGAACTAAGTGTTGTGTAGCTCTTACTGATAGTGGAACTAAGTGTTGTGTAGCTCTTACTGATAGTGGAACTAAGTGTTGTGTAGCTCTTACTGATAGTGGAACTAAGTGTTGTGTAGCTCTTACTGATAGTGGAACTAAGTGTTGTGTAGCTCTTACTGATAGTTCACTGTGTAACTTACTCCTCCACTAGTGTCCCACCCTCTAGCACTTCCTAAACAACACTTGCACTCTAGCGTGAAGGACCAGGCCAACAGAGGGAGGAGAGAGAGTGCGTATTTATAGCCAAGGTGTTGATATAGCTAAATTGTGTAATTTATATAGAGGTGTATTCCTGTAAGCTGTATGACTCCCAGCCTTGCCTCTCCCACCAAGCCTCTATCCCACCCTGCCCCTCCCATCCTCTGAGGGTGTGGTTTGCCTTGAGAAAGAACCTTAACGTTGCTCATCCTCATTCGTGACAAATCGGAAGTCGCAAGGTTCTTGGGAGAGGTTGGTGGAGGTATAGATGTTTGGGGGGTAAGGTGCCTTGTCTACGTGAGGGGGAGATATGTCTTCTCATGTGAGGAAGGGGAGATGTGCCTTCTCTACGTGAGGAAGGGGAGATGTGCCTTGTCTACGTGAGGAAGGGGAGATGTGCCTTCTCTACGTGAGGAAGGGGAGATGTGCCTTCTACGTGAGGAAGGAGATGTGCCTTCCACGTGAGGAAGGGGAGATGTGCCTTCCGTGAAGTCCTCTCTACGTGAGGAAGGGAGATGTGCCTTCTCTACGTGAGGAAGGGGAGATGTGCCTTCTTACGTGAGGAAGGAGATGTGCCTTCTCTACGTGAGGAAGGGGAGATGTGCCTTCTCTACGTGAGGAAGGGGAGATGTGCCTTCCTACGTGAGGAAGGGGAGATGTGCCTCTCACGTGGGGGAAGGGGAGATGTGCCTCTCTACGTGAGGAAGGGAGATGTGCCTTCTACGTGAGGAAGGGAGATGTGCCTTCTACGTGAGGAAGGGAGATGTGCCTTCTACGTGAGGAAGGGGAGATGTGCCTTCTCACGTGAGGAAGGGAGATGCTCTCTACGTGAGGAAGGGGAGATGTGCCTCTCTACGTGAGGAAGGGAGATGTGCCTTCTCACGTGAGGAAGGGGAGATGTGCCTCTCTACGTGAGGAAGGGGAGATGTGCCTCTCACGTGAGGAAGGGAGATGTGCCTTCACGTGAGGAAGGGGAGATGTGCCTTCTCTACGTGAGGAAGGGAGATGTGCCTTCTCTACGTGAGGAAGGAGATGTGCCTCTCTACGTGAGGAAGGGAGATGTGCCTTCACGTGAGGAAGGGAGATGGCCTCTCACGTGAGGAAGGGAATGTGCCTTCTCTACGTGAGGAAGGGGAGATGTGCCTTCTCTACGTGAGGAAGGGAGATGTGCCTTCTCTACGTGAGGAAGGAGATGTGCCTTCTCTACGTGAGGAAGGGAGATGTGCCTCTCTACGTGAGGAAGGGGAGATGTGCCTTCTCTACGTGAGGAAGGGGAGATGTGCCTTTCTACGTGAGGAAGGGAGATGTGCCCTTCTACGTGAGGAAGGGAGATGTGCCTTCTCTACGTGAGGAAGGGGAGATGTGCCTCTCTACGTGAGGAAGGGGAGATGTGCCTTCTCTACGTGAGGAAGGGGAGATGTGCCTTCTCTACGTGAGGAAGGGAGATGTGCCTCTCTACGTGAGGAAGGGGAGATGTGCCTTCTACGTGAGGAAGGGAGATGTGCCTTCTACGTGAGGAAGGGGAGATGTGCCTTCTCTACGTGAGGAAGGGGAGATGTGCCTTCTACGTGAGGAAGGGAGATGTGCCTTCTACGTGAGGAAGGGGAGATGTGCCTTCACGTGAGAAGGGAGATGTGCCTCTCACGTGAGGAAGGGAGATGTGCCTCTCTACGTGAGGAAGGGGAGATGTGCCTTCTTACGTGAGGAAGGGGAGATGTGCCTTCTACGTGAGGAAGGGGAGATGGCCTTCTCTACGTGAGGAAGGGAGATGTGCCTTCTCACGTGAGGAAGGGGAGATGTGCCTTCTCTACGTGAGGAAGGGGAGATGTGCCTTCTCTACGTGAGGAAGGGAGATGTGCCTTCTCTACGTGAGGAAGGGGAGATGTGCCTTCTCACGTGAGGAAGGGAGATGTGCCTTCTCTACGTGAGGAAGGGAGATGTGCCTTCTCTACGTGAGGAAGGGAGATGTGCCTTCTCTACGTGAGGAAGGGAGATGTGCCTTCCTACGTGAGGAAGGGAGATGTGCCTTCTCACGTGAGGAAGGGGAGATGTGCCTTCTCTACGTGAGGAAGGGAGATGTGCCTTCTCTACGTGAGGAAGGGGAGATGTGCCTCTCTACGTGAGGAAGGGAGATGTGCCTTCTCTACGTGAGGAAGGGAGATGTGCCTTTTCTACGTGAGGAAGGGAGATGTGCCTTCTCTACGTGAGGAAGGGAGATGTGCCTTCTCTACGTGAGGAAGGGAGATGTGCCTTCTCTACGTGAGGAAGGGAGATGTGCCTTCTCTACGTGAGGAAGGGAGATGTGCCTCTCTACGTGAGGAAGGGAGATGTGCCTCTCTACGTGAGGAAGGGAGATGTCCTTCCTACGTGAGGAAGGGAGATGTGCCTTCTCTACGTGAGGAAGGGGAGATGCTCTCTACGTGAGGAAGGGAGATGTGCTCTCTACGTGAGGAAGGGATTGCCTTCTCTACGTGAGAGGGGGTTGCCTCTCTACGTGAGAGGGTCCTTCTTACGTGAGAGGGGTGCCTTCTACGTGAGAGGGGTTGCCTTCTCTTCGTCAGAGAGTAATATAACGAATCTGATCATTAAAAAGCTTAACTTTAGATGGACTGAGGTAAACAAACTGACAGACGAAGTGGCTAACAAGGGGACTGACAGGCAGGAGAACTGAATGAAAGGTTGACTGACTGTCAGACTGAGAGACGAGCCGCAACTCAGAGAAAAGACTGACTGTCGGACAGAGACTGACTGTTTCAGAGAGGTGCTAACGACCTGACAGGTTCTTCTCCTGCTGACAGGAACGGTAGTCTGATTAAAGTATTGCCCCACACTGACAATACTGACGGTTTTTACCTCCTGTCGCGGAAGCATGAAGCTATCAGACTGATCTTACTGACTTTCACTTCCATTCATTATACACTAATCTTGCACTTTGCATTATTCACTAACCTTATTAACTTCCACTTTGCATTCCTCTACTTCCATGCATGGCTAATCTTTCTCTCTTTCTCTCTCTCACTCACACACACACACACACATACACACACACACACACACACACACACACACACACACACAAAACTTCAAAAAAAAAAATCCAAAGAAACTTTGCAACGGTTCATTTCAAACGTTTAGGAACATGTGGATTTAGAAACCTTACATCAGACAACTAAAATGCCAAGTAGAAAAAGCTTCGTCGCTCTTGGTATTGTAATAACAAAAATATAAAGAAATAAAGATGGTATACATGAAATAAGGATGGTATACAAGAAGTGGAAGGTAGAATACAATGTGTGGAAGGTGGAATACAATATGTGGAAGGTGGAATACAATATGTGGAAGGTGGAATACAATATGTGGAAGGTGGAATACAATATGTGGAAGGTGGAATACAATATGTGGAAGGTGGAATACAATATGTGGAAGGTGGAATACAATATGTGGAAGGTGGAATACAATATGTGGAAGGTGGAATACAAGGTGCAAAATGGTGGAATGTGAAATTTAAGTGAGATATGGAATACAAAAGTGTCAGCAGAAGGTGATGGTGGTGACAGTAGAAGATGCAATAGTGGTGGTAGATGCAACAGTAGTGGTGATGGAAGTGGTGGTGTTAGTAGCTATTGTGATTTTGGTCATTATTGATGGGAAACTGAGTAATGGAAAGCGATGGGTGGTGGTGGATGAGAGAAGTGGGTAATGGTGGTAGGAAGTGGGTAATGGTGGTGTGTTATGATGGGTGGTATTGGTGGTAGTGGGTGGTCGTGGTGAAGTCGGCGGCGGCGGCGGTGGTGGTAATGGTGGTGGGAGACGGTGGTGGTGGGGTGGTCGGTGGCAAAGGTGGGTTGTGGGGGGCGGGCACAATGAACGTGGGGGTCACTGAAGGTCAGGTGACCCCCAGGCACCGGATCTGCTCTGTACGTGTGAACGACAGGTGCACATCCTCACAGCTTCCACCGTGCTCACACCCTACTCACACCCTCTCATGTCACCTGTTCTACTTATCTACAATTCTGTTAATGCAATTCATTCCTGTATCTATTCTTAAATCTAAATTTATCCATCTTGAATGCGTGTGCTCTACATGGATCCATGTTAATGAGTCTTGAATATAAGCACTTACTGAGGAGCTCAGGGCTTGTGAATGCCGGATAGGAGTTATCTCAGGGCTTGTGAGTGCCGGATAACTCAGAACATGAGTGCCGGATGGGAGGAGTTTAGGGCTTCTGAGTGCCGGATAGGAGTTATCTCAGGGCTTGTGAATGGCGGATAGGAGTTATCTCAGGGCTTGTGAATGGCGGATAGGAGTTATCTCAGGGCTTGTGAGTGCCGGATAGGAGTTATCTCAGGGCTTGTGAGTGCCGGATAGGAGCTCAGAACATGCGAGTGCCGGATGGGAGGAGTTTAGGGCTTGGGAGTGCCGGATAGGAGCTCCGAACATGTGAGTGCCGGATGGGAGGAGCTCAGAGCTTGAGAGTGCCGGATGGAAGCAACAAAAGCTATACACATGTTTACTCCTCTTATAGTCACATCCAGGAAAATACTTTAAAATCAATCACAGTCTTGTCACTTTCACGACCAGTCAATGAAATTTGTGTACATTCTTTGATGATTTTATTTTTACTTACACGTGAGTTGACTATGTGTGTGTTGTAGAAACACCCTGGAGACTTGCATAGTATTTGTACAGGAGAAGGTGGTCTCTGAGGCTCCACTTTTGTATGTCAATCATACAAAGAGGAGATCATAGGAGATGTTAGATGGAGAGAAGGCTAAACAGAGAGTACTTACGTATATGTGGTTGCAAGTGTCGATTCACAGCTCCTGGTTCCGCCTCATCACTAGTCGCTACCAGTTCAATTTTCTCCCTGCTCCAAGAGTCTTACAGTACCTCCTCTTAAAGCTATGTATGGATCCTGCCTCGTGTGTGTGTGTGTGTGTGTGTGTGTGTGTGTGTGTGTGTGTAGCCATATTGAAAGGTGACCTGTGAGTACCCTAGTCTGATATTGTTTCCTTCTCTTATTCTTGGAGAGTAAGTTAACAATAATGAAGCGATGCAGGCAAAACCAGTTAGCCGGACTCGAGTCCTGGAGGTGAAAAAGAAGGGTGGAAATATTGCACTTTGGAGGGTTATTTTGAATTATTATGACTGCGCAATCCTGGCCAGGCAGCTATTAAATGAACGAGGGTGAATGTGTTTCCTTTTTAATTTTTTGTTACTCTACATTTATGGGCGGGCTAAAAAAAATTCCTTCCTTGTTAAGGATAAAAAGTAGCAGGCAAATTTAACATATACAAGTGTAACCTATAATTATTGTGCCTAAAGATATTTTATAAGTATTACAGACAAGTTTAACTCATAAGTATTCGGTGTACGAACCTAAAATTTTGTTAAGTTACTTCTTACCGAAAGGAGCGAGTACAGTTATCAGCGGTGCTAGACGCTTGAGCAAGCGTCTTACACTTGTTACACAAACAGTTACTAGACTATTATGGGTTGCATCCTGGGGAATGGACCGCGGGACCTGACGGAAAGACCTCGGGAGGAAGATAATAATGAAAGATGAAGAGGAAGAGGAAAACTGAATAGGAGGAGAAGTAGGAGGAAGAGTACAGGGTAGAAGGTGTAGAATGAGAATTAAATATATCATGTGCACCTATATTAACATGTACGCCCATGTCATATACACAGATGTACATCTGTCTTGACGTGCACGTCAAGCAGGGCATGCGCGTGGCTTGCCCCGCCTCACCGCGTGGCTTGCCCCGCCTCACCGCGTGGCTTGCCCCGCCTCACCGCGTGGCTTGCCCCGCCTCACCGCGTGGCTTGCCCCGCCTCACCGCGTGGCTTGCCCCGCCTCACCGCGTGGCTTGCCCCACCTCACCGCGTGGCTTGCCCCTCCTCACCGCGTGGCTTGCCCCGCCTCACCGCGTGGCTTGCCCTCCTCACCGCGTGGCTTGCCCCGCCTCACCGCGTGGCTTGCCCCACCTCACCGCGTGGCTTGCCCACCTCACCGCGTGGCTTGCCCACCTCACCGCGTGGCTTGCCCCGCCTCACCGCGTGGCTTGCCCACCTCACCGCGTGGCTTGCCCCCGCTTCATCGCGTGGCTTGCCCCACCTCACCGCGTGGCTTGCCCCCGCCTCACCGCGTGGCTTGCCCACCTCACCGCGTGGCTTGCCCGCCTCACCGCGTGACTTGCCCCCGCTTCACCGCGTGGCTTGCCCCACCTCACCGCGTGGCTTGCCCCGCCTCACCGCGTGGCTTGCCCACCTCACCGCGTGGCTTGCCCACTCACCGCGTGGCTTGCCCGCCTCACCGCGTGGCTTGCTCCCGCTTCACCGCGTGGCTTGCCCCACCTCACCGCGTGGCTTGCCCCCGCCTCACCGCGTGGCTTGCCCACCTCACCGCGTTGCTTGCCCCCGCCTCACCGCGTGGCTTGCCCACCTCACCGCGTGGCTTGCCCGCCTCACCGCGTGGCTTGCCCCCGCTTCACCGCGTGGCTTTGCCCCACCTCACCGCGTGGCTTGCCCCTGCCTCACCGCGTGGCTTGCCCACCTCACCGCGTGGCTTGCCCACCTCACCGCGTGGCTTGCCCACCTCCCCGCGTGGCTTGCCCCCGCTTCACCGCGTGGCTTGCCCCACTCACCGCGTGGCTTGCCCCGCCTCACCGCGTGGCTTGCCCCCGCCTCACCGCGTGGCTTGCCCCACTCACCGCGTGGCTTGCCCACCTCACCGCGTGGCTTGCCCCGCTTCACCGCGTGGCTTGCCCCACCTCACCGCGTGGCTTGCCCCCGCCTCACCGCGTGGCTTGCCCCGCCTCACCGCGTGGCTTGCCCACCTCACCGCGTGGCTTGCCCACCTCACCGCGTGGCTTGCCCCCGCCTCACCGCGTGGCTTGCCCCCGCTTCACCGCGTGGCTTGCCCCACCTCACCGCGTGGCTTGCCCCCGCCCCACCGCGTGGCTTGCCCCCGCCTCACCGCCTGGCTTGCCCCCGCTTCACCGCGTGGCTTGCCCCACCTCATCGCGTGTCTTGCCCCGCCTCACCGCGTGGCTTGCCCGCCTCACCGCGTGGCTTGCCCCGCCTCACCGCGTGGATTGCCCCGCCTCACCGCGTGGCTTGCCCCGCCTCACCGCGTGGCTTGCCCCGCCTCACCGCGTGGATTGCCCCGCCTCACCGCGTGGCTTGCCCCGCCTCACCGCGTGGCTTGCCCCGCCTCACCGCTCACAGCCTTGACTCCTGGCTACATTATACACAACAAGTACTGTTGCTCAGGTACTCAGAATAAAATTTACATGAAAAACAGAAGGAAAAAAACAGCATTTCGTTGTCTGTGTGTTGTGAGGATCACAAGACTTTTATAATTATTATTATTATTATTTATTTTTTAACACACCGGTCGTCTACCACTAGGTTAGAATGACCCGAAAAAGAGGGAAGACATTCATCGTCATTCGTTCACTCGCCGTGCTGCCAAAAGCAGTGACATTGCATTCCACATTGCCTGCAGAGTCGCCACCCACTCCTTCATAATGCAGGCACTGGACTTCCAACCTCCAGGACTCAAGTCTGGCTAACCGATTTCCCTAAATCCCTTAAATGTTACCCTGCTCACACTCCAACAGCACGTCAGGTCACAAAAAAGAAACTTTCTTCACTCCGGTTTAACTCGCTCACAAATGCCTGCTGGATGGTCAAGTCCTTTGTAATGGTAGCATCCTTAACCCCCTCCCTTCCTCCAACCCTTTCTGGGATGACCCTACCCCTCCTCCTTTCCACCCCAGATCTATATATACTCCCTTAGTCATCTTATTCTAATCCATCCTCAAGTGTTCAAACTACCCCACACCACCTCCTCAGCACTACATATTATGCTTTTAGTAATCCTACATCTTCTGATCTCCACGTTCCAAATTTTCTACATAATATTCAGACCACACAGTGCCCTCAAACTACTTTTAGCAACCGGTACCTGTTCCACACATTTGCAACATCTGCCACATCCGATCCACCCTATGACATGCCTTTTCTAAATCCATAAATGCAACAAAAACTTCTTTACCAATATCTAAGTACTGTTCACTTATATTTTACAATGATCGACACATTCCCTACCACCCCTTCCTAAATCCTCATTGTTCCTCTCTAGTTGTCTTCAGCGTCTTCTCAATTCTTTCAGTAATAATTCTGGCATATACTTTACCCAATATATTTAACAAGTTTACTTCCCTATAGTTCTTACACTCATTCTTGTCCTCGTGTTCCTTATACAAAAGAACTAAGAATGCTCTCTGCCAATTCCTAGCTACCATTCCTTATTTCATACATAAATATACAAACTACTCCAAAACTATATCAAGATGTTATACCTCCCGACCATTGCATGAAATTACTTCCCCCTATTATATATATATATATATATATATATATATATATATATATATATATATATATATATATATATATAAGGTAAAACTGGTCAATTAGCAAGAACTCATCTAAAATTAAATCCTTTCTAAAATTTTCTCTTATACGTTTAAAGATATATTTTTTCATTTATGTTAATGTAAGAATTTATAATTTTTTACCAAGAGAAACTTTGAAAACCTACCTAACCTTATTACAACAAGCGCAATTTAATTTAGCTAACCCAACTAAATATATTTTAGATACGTTAACATTAATTTAATAATAAACAAACACAATGAAATATATTTTTTCGTTATGTTCAGAATGATTTTGGCGAAATAAGAATAATGAAGGAAAAAACCTAAAAGGAAAGCTGTAAGAACCTAAAAAATGGAACTTATTTCAAAACAGGAAAACGTAATACGTCTTGTTGACCTGGCCAAGGAATATGGCATGTCAACATCTACCGGATTTCCTATTATAAAAAATAAAGTGCTAATGTTGCAACAGGAGTTAAAATTCTTTCAGGTTCATGTATGATGTCTTGCTTGTACATGTTATTTTAAAAGTTGAATTAACCAATATTCTGACTTGAAAATGGTTTGTGAAGACTAACTTTCGGGGTCTGCAACGAATTAAACCAATATACATTGTTTCCTATGGGGAAAAATTATCCAATTTTGAGAAAATTCAATATTCAGAATACTCTCATAAGGATTTGTTCGGGAGTGTCCATAACCCAAGCACTTATAAGTTAAATAACGTAGAACTTAGTTATACATATTGCGAGAAGGACTTGGGGGTGATGGTAAGCAGCAACCTTAAACCAAGACAGCAATGCCTAAGCGTACGTAATAAGGCAAATAGATTACTGGGATTTATATCAAGAAGTGTTAGCAACAGAAGTCCAGAGGTTATATTACAGCTTTATACATCATTAGTAAGGCCTCACCTAGATTACGCAGCTCAGTTCTGGTCTCCATATTACAGAATGGACATAAATTCGTTAGAAAACATTCAGCGTAGAATGACTAAATTAATACATAGCATTAGAAATCTTCCTTACGAAGAAAGATTGAAGACCCTAAAATTACATTCACTTGTAAGACGTAGAATGAGGGGAGACATGATCGAGGTATACAAGTGGAAAATGGGTATTAACAAAGGGGATATAAATAAGGTCTTGAGGATATCTCTCCAAGAGAACCCGCAATAATGGATTCAAGTTAGATAAGTTTAGATTTAGAAAGGATATAGGAAAGTATTGGTTTGGAAATAGGGTAGTTGATGAGTGGAACAGTCTGCCTAGTAGGGTTATTGAAGCTAGGACCTTGGGTAGTTTCAAATTTAGGTTGGATAAATTCATGAGTGATAGGGGTTGGATTTGAGTGGGACTCGCGCATGAGTGGGTAGAATTGTCAAAGCTTATTTCTTGGGTAGCATTGAAAATTGGGTTGAGCAAATATTCTGTTAGTGGGACGGATTGTGAAGGACCTGCCTAGTATGGGCCAACAGGCCTGCTGCAGTGTTCCTCCTTTCTTATGTTCTTATGTTCTTATGTAATACATAGTATTAGAAATCTTCCTTACGAAGAAAGATTGAAGACCCTTAAATTACATTCACTTGTAAGACGTAGAATGAGGGGAGACATGATCGAGGTATACAAGTGGAAAATGGGTATTAACAAAGGGGATATAAATAAGGTCTTGAGGATATCTCTCCAAGAGAGAACCCGCAATAATGGATTCAAGTTAGATAAGTTTAGATTTAGAAAGGATATAGGAAAGTATTGGTTTGGAAATAGGGTAGTTGATGAGTGGAACAGTCTGCCTAGTAGGGTCATTGAAGCTAGGACCTTGGGTAGTTTCAAATTTAGGTTGGATAAATTCATGAGTGAGAGGGGTTGGATTTGAGTGGGACTCGCACTTGAGTTAATAGAATCTTCAAAGTTTATTTATTGGGTAGAATTGAAAATTAGGTTGGGCAATTATTCTGTTAGTGGGATGGATTGTGAAGGACCTGCCTAGTATGGGCCAACAGGCCTGCTGCAGTGTTCCTCCTTTCTTATGTTCTTATGTTCTTAAATTATTGCGTACACAAATTTTCACTTTTCTTATATGGCAAGGTGAGCGTTGCTATTTAAGCCAAAATCGCAAGTTTTACCTAATCGGCACGACATATATATATATATGTTAAGTAAAAGGACACAAATGCAACTAATGTGACATTTTATTGTGGCAACGTTTCGCTCTCCAGGAGCTTTCTCAAGCCGTTACAAGCGTTACATGGACACAGTGGAAGATGGCTAATGTAATTCCTATTTTTAAAGCAGGGGACAAGTCACTACCGTCTAACTACCGCCCAATAAGCCTGACCTCAATTGTAGGCAAATTACTAGAGTCAATTATAGCTGATATTATTAGAAGCCATCTAGATAACCATAATTTGATTAATGATACCCAGCATGGATTCACGAGGGGCCGTTCCTGCCTATCTAATTTATTAACCTTCTTCAGTAAAGCTTTTGAGGCTGTTGATCACGATAAAGAATTCGATATTGTATATTTAGACTTTAGTAAGGCTTTTGATAGAGTACCGACACAGAGACTGTTAAAGAAAGTGGCAGCTCATGGCATTGGGGGAAAAGTGCTGTCATGGATCGAGTCATGGCTCACCAATAGGAAGCAGAGAGTGTGCATAAATGGGGTTAAATCCGAATGGGGACTTGTAACAAGTGGTGTTCCACAGGGATCAGTCTTAGGCCCATTGTTATTTATAATATATATCAATGACCTTGATGAGGGAATTACTAGTGATATGAGCAAATTCGCCGACGACACGAAGATAGGTAGGATAATTGATTCAAACATAGATGTCATAGAACTTCAGGAAGATTTAGACAAACTTAATTCGTGGTCAGAAAAGTGGCAGATGCAGTTCAATGTAGATAAATGCAAGGTTCTGAAGCTCGGGTGTCCATAACCCAAGCACTTATAAGTTAAATAACGTAGAACTTAGCCATACAGATTGCGAGAAGGACTTGGGGGTGATGGTAAGCAGCAACCTTAAGCCAAGACAGCAATGCCTAAGCGTACGTAATAAGGCAAATAGATTACTGGGATTTATATCAAGAAGTGTTAGCAACAGAAGTCCAGAGGTTATATTACAGCTTTATACATCATTAGTAAGGCCTCACCTAGATTACGCAGCTCAGTTCTGGTCTCCATATTACAGAATGGACATAAATTCGTTAGAAAACATTCAGCGTAGAATGACTAAATTAATACATAGCATTAGAAATCTTCCTTACGAAGAAAGATTGAAAACCCTAAAATTACATTCACTTGTAAGACGTAGAATGAGGGAGACATGATCGAGGTATACAAGTGGAAAATGGGTATTAACAAAGGGATATAAATAAGGTCTTGAGGGTATCTCTCCAAGAGAGAACCCGCAATAATGGATTCAAGTTAGATAAGTTTAGATTTAGAAAGGATATAGGAAAGTATTGGTTTGGAAATAGGGTAGTTGATGAGTGGAACAGTCTGCCTAGTAGGGTTATTGAAGCTAGGACCTTGGGTAGTTTCAAATTTAGGTTGGATAAATTCATGAGTGAGAGGGGTTGGTTTGAGTGGGACTCGCGCATGAGTGGGTAGAATTGTCAAGCTTATTTCTTGGGTAGCATTGAAGATTGGGTTGAGCAAATATTCTGTTAGTGGGACGGATTGTGAAGGACCTGCCTAGTATGGGCCAACAGGCCTGCTGCAGTGTTCCTCCTTTCTTATGTTCTTATGTTCTTATGTACTTAACATATTGTCGTAATTCTACCAATATTATTACATATATATATATATATATATATATATATATATATATATATATATATATATATATATATATATATATATATATATAATATTCGAACCCATGTCGTTTTGTCCCGCCTCATGGTGAGCTCTAACCCATGGGACCACGCAATCCTACAAGAATGTCTAGCCTCACAAGCAGTATAAGAACATAAGAAAGGAGGAACACTGCAGCAGGCCTGTTGGCCCATACTAGGCAGGTCCTTCACAATCCATCCCACTAACAGAATATTTGCTCAACCCAATTTTCAATGCTACCCAAGAAATAAGCTTTGATAATTCTATTTACTCATGTGCGAGTCCCACTCAAATCCAACCCCTCTCACTCATGAATTTATCCAACCTAAATTTGAAACTACTCAAGGTCCTAGCTTCAATAACCTACTAGGCAGACTGTTCCACTCATCAACTACCCTATTTCCAAACCAATACTTTCCTATATCCTTTCTAAATCTAAACTTATCTAACTTGAATCTATTATTGCGGGTTCTCTCTTGGAGAGAGAGATCCTCAAGATCTTATTTATATCCCCTTTGTTAATACCCATTTTCCACTTGATACCTCGATCATGTCTCCCTCATTCTACGCCTTACAAGTGAATGTAATTTAAGGGTATATATATATATATATATATATATATATATATATATATATATATATATATATATATATATATATATATATATATATATATATATCTCACTTCTACAGTGTAAAAGTTACACTATCTCACTCTACATAAATCACAGAGCGGGTGGAACTTGAACCCATGGCTGGTAAGACCGAAAACTGAAGTCCTACGTTCTGCGATTTGTTTTCAGTCGTGTTATTACGATTTCGTGAGTCTCTGCATCATTGCACCAATCTCTTCACTTCCTCACCCACCATCTTATACCCACCAACTTCTGCAGCACAATCTAACACTATTCTTACATCTATCCCATACCTCTTTGACTCCTTATTAGCAGTACTCTCCCTAGCCCACCTTTCTCCAAATAGTTACGTATATCCTACCCTATCTCATCTTTTAATTTATTCGTTTTCACTTCCCTCTTACCCACTGATGAGACTCACTGTAGCTCATCTACCTCTTACTCTCACTGTAGTTCATCTACCTCTTACTCTCACTGTAGCTCATCTACCTCTTACTCTCACTGTAGCTCATCTACCTCTTACTCTCACTGTAGCTCATCTACCTCTTACTCTCACTGTAGCTCATCTACCTCTTACTCTCACTGTAGCTCATCTACCTCTTACTCTCACTGTAGCTACAACTAATTAATGATCTAGTTTATATCTCGCCCCTCGAAAAACATCCAGAACTCTACCTGTCAACCTAGTACTTACTAACAGTCAAACTGTTATCATTACGCCCTATGTCGTATTTTTTTTATTGACACATCGGCCGTTTCCCCACCAAAGCAGGGTGACCCGAAAAGGAAGAAACACTTTCATCATCATTCACTCCATCACTGTCGTATCTCTTGTACCTTTTTTTTATCGTATTTTTCTCAAAATATGTATTACCTATTACTAAATAAATTTCTATACGTAATTCACTTGTTGGCCACCATTACTATTGCTTGACTTTATATATTATTAAACGATTAGTTGATAAATTGGATAAAACATAATTTCTACTGCATCATTATTTTTAACACGCATTCCGTCGTTCATTCCTTAGTTATTTTGCCTGTTCTCAGAATGTAGTGAAGGAGGCAACCTGCACTCAACAGGTACTGACAACGCCTCGTTGTCCTCGGGTTATTTGAGTTTTATGGTTATGTAACCAAGGAAAATGCCTCAGGGTTTCCCTGGAAAGGAATGCAGGGGCCTCCAGTGTCCGTGTGCGGAATTAAGGGGCACCGATAAAGGGCGTATGGGCGTGCATGGTGGGGTAGGACTAATAAGAACGGCTTGGGGACCACAAGGTCAGTGTGCAGAAGGGAGGTGCCCCGTATGCAAATGAGGTGTTATCAGTTAACCGCTGCGGATATCACACGTAGCTGTAATCTCAGCCCTTTCACACACAAGCTTACAAGAAAAGACCTGCGGAGCACCTAGAAAGGAATGAGCTTATACACGATAACCAGCACGGTTTCAAGGAGGGGAAATCCTGTGTCACAAACTTATTAAGTTTTATGACAAGGTGACAGAAGTAAAGCAGGAGAGATGGAGATGGGTAGACTGCATTTTCTTGGACTGTAAGAAGGCTTTCGACACAGTTCCGCAGAAGAGATTAGTGCAAAGGCTAGAGGAGCAGACAGGAAAGGCATTGCAATGGATCAGAATACCTGACATAAAGGAAACAACGAGTGATGATACATGACGAGGTGTAAGAGTGGGCGACTGTGACGAGCGGTGTTCCACAAGGGTCAGTCCTAAGGCCGGAGTCGTTTCTGGTATATGTGAATGAGATGATGGAAGGGATAGATTCAGAGGTGTCCCTGTTTGCAGACGATGTGAAGCTAATATGAAGAATTCAAGTGGATGAGGATCAAGTAAAACATCAACGGGATCTGGACAGGCTACAACCCTGGTCCGATAAATGGCTCCTGGACTTTAACCCCACAAAGTTCAAAGTCATGAAGATTGGGGAAGATCAAAGAAGACCGGAGACAGAGTAAAGTTTAGGGGGCCAAAGACTGCAAACCTCAGTTAAGGAAAAGGATCTTGGGATGAGTATAATACCGAGCACATATCCTGAGGAGCATATCAACCAAATAGCTGCTGCAGCATATGGGCGCCTGGCAAACCTGAGAATAGCGTTTCGACACCTGAGTAAGGAATCATTCAAGACTATGGAACCCACACCTAGTTAAGCACGTCAAGAAATTAGTGTGCAAAGGTTTCCAACAAGACTAGTCCCGGAGCTAAGGGGTATGCCCTACAAGGAGGTGTTAAGGGAAATCGACCTGATGATACTGGAGGACAGGAGGGATAGGGGGGACATGGTAACAAAATACTGAGAGGAATTGACAAGGTGGATGATTAAGAGATGGGACACAGCAACAAGGGATCACACCTGGACGCTGAAAACTCTTATGAGTCACAGGGATGTTAGGAAGTATTTCTTTAGTCACAGACTTGTCAGGAAGTGGAAGTCTAGAGTGAGATAGTGGAGGCATGATCTATACATAGCTTTAAGAAGAGATACGATAAAGCTCATTGAGCAGGGGAGTGGACCTAACGGCGACCAGCGAAGAGGTGGGGCCATGAGCTGTGAATCAACTCCTGCAACCACAAATAGGTGAATATAAAGTAAAATTAACTGTAAATCGTAACAAGACCTGGATAAAGTTACCACATGGAGGTGATAGATGATGGGAATTGGATGTAGATAAACCTCATATAACAGAAACAGAAGAAAGGAAAATCAAGTCTCGTGATGACTACAGACAGACAAAATACTAAAAGTAACAGTGAGGGATGCTGATGTAGGTAACAACTCTTAGCTTGTCAATAAAGTTAGGAACCCTTAACTTGTAAATAGCTTGTCAATAAAGCTAGGGATCCTTACCTAACCTTGTCAAATCCTGTGTGGAAAGAGAAAGAGAAAGAAAAAGAGAAAGAGACTCAGAAAATGTTAATAAAAAAAACTGTCACCTGAAGATCTTATAAATGAAATTAAGACACTGGCACGCTACACTGGCACGCTACACTGGCAAGCTACACTGGCAAGCTACACTGGCACGCTACACTGGCACGCTACACTGGCAAACTATAAAATGGCTTTCAAATATATGGATGGTGAAATATTAAGAAAGTTGTTTATGACTTACATTAGAACAAAATTGAAATATGTAATGTTTGTGTGACGCCACAACTGATACAACACTGTTGTGTGACGCCCACAACTGATACAACACTATGTTGTGTGACGCCCACAACTGATACAACACTATGTTGTGTGACGCCCACAACTGATACAACACTATGTTGTGTGACGCCACAACTGATACAACACTATGTTGTGTGACGCCACAACTTATACAAGACTGTTGTGTGACGCCCACAACTGATACAACACTATGTTGTGTGACGCCCACAACTGATACAACACTATGTTGTGTGACGCCCACAACTGATACAACACTATGTTGTGTGACGCCCACAACTGATACAACACTATGTTGTGTGACGCCCACAACTGATATAACACTGTTGTGTGACGCCCACAACTGATACAACACTATGTTGTGTGACGCCCACAACTGATACAACACTGTTGTGTGACGCCACAACTGTTAGCTTAGTGCCGGAAAAAGCTACAAGACCGTAGTTTATGATTCTCATAATTTAAAAGTGTGCCCAATAAACTTGACCTTTCCAGAAAACCGCAAGTATTTACAGCCCTGGACGTGTGCCTGAAGTGTTCATAGACCTGAAGATGATGGACAGAAGCCCTGAGGTGTTCCATAGACTTGAAGATAGTGATACGGAAGCCCTGAAATATTCCAGAGACCTGAAGATGGTGGTACAGAAGCGTCAAGATGGTTATGGCCGGGAATACCACCCTAAATTTTCATAGCATATGCTCAATATTAAGCCACATGGAGACAAAAACTTAGAAGATTAATTTTGGGATTTCTTCAGCAGATACATAATTGAAATGAAAACAAGAATGTCATGGCTGCCATCATGGCTGCCATCATGACCCAGGACGCGCCTCGACCAACAGCACTTCACTGAGTCTCCATAAAGTACCACTTGGGGACGCGTCAGAACTTCCACATTTGTTTTGGTGGTCTCTCAGAGTAATTTTCCTGGGAGGTTCCCCAAGACCTGAGTAGTGATGGTGGCTTCAAGGTGGAGGTGAGGGAGGAACCAGGAAAGCAGAAGAAGGGAAGGAGGAATGGAGCAGGTAAGAGGAAAAATGCAGGACTGAAATGTCAAGAAATGGATCAGAGAAGGAATGGAATAGGGAACGGTAGAGTTAAATGAAGAAAGGACGGTGTAGAGAGAGAGAGAGAGAGAGAGAGAGAGAGAGAGAGAGAGAGAGAGAGAGAGAGAGAGAGAGAGAGAGAGAAGGAATGAGGCAAGGTAAAAAAAAAGTAGAGGAAGGCAGGGAAGGACAAAGGACGTGAAGGCTTCTGCTACAAATTTTTTTTCATGAACTTGAGACTTGTTAAAGAGAAGGGTGATGGTGAGAGTGGCTTATTCCCTCTTTATGAGTGGCTTAGCGTGTGAGATAATGCAAGCCATCTTTCCTCTTGTCCTCCCATCCCAACGAGGTTAAATTACTCCTGTGTGTGAATATAGCATGTACACGTAGGCTTTCCCTTACACACACACACACACAACACACACACACACACACACACACACACACACACACAATCCTTGTAAATTAAATCCTCGGCAGTGTTACCAAAGCAACTTGCTCATCACGACCTCCCAATTGCTGAGGTGGTGAACAACAGACATTGAGGTGCGAGAATTGTAGTTGGCAACACTAATCGTCTTTGAAACGACTTTGAAACGACTCTTTATAATGGCTTAAAGGACTCTTTCAGGCTCATTCTTCATTCTACATAACTCCTCGTACCACACGTGATAAACTAACACCAGGTGCCTACTTACTGCTAGACGAACAGGGGCAACAGGTGCAAGGAAACACCCAGGTACCTATTTACTATGTGAACAGGGACAGTAGGTGTAAGAGGTCTTGGCCAGACGTTACGTCCTGCCCTGTAATCGAATCCAGGATCTTTCAGTTGTGAGATCAGTATACAAAGACGAATGTTTTATAAGAGATATTTGAGTATGACGGTGTCTGTGTGTACTCACCTAGTTGTGGTTGCAGGGGTCGATTCACAGCTCCTGGTTCCGTGTGTGTGAGAGAGAAACGGAAGGGGGGGGGGGAGAGAGGTACGAGGACGGAAGGGAAAAAAGAGAAAGAAGATTGAGGGAGATAAAGAGAGAGAGATTTAACAATGAAGTGATTGCACAAAGAGTTAACTCTGACCTTGTGGTGATTAAAGAGCTACGCTCTCAACATTAGAACAGTAAAAAAACTGGAAAACAAAGTTTAAGGAGCATCTCATATTTGAAAGCAGTGAGAGTAAGAGTTTAAAATGTTGCACATTTATTGCTCACACACTTGAGTGTGCAACACACACTCAGATGACCTTCCTCCAGTACTGTGGTTGATTTATGGAGATCTGTCAATTCAGCAGAGCCTTCATAACCATATTAGATTTTTAACGCTTATAGTCGGCTGGTTTATTGTACAAGACATTCATGTGGATGGTAGGGGCTGGTTTATTGTACAAGACATTCATGTAGATGGTAGGGGCTGGTTTGTACAAGACATTCATGTAGATGGTAGGGGCTGGTTTGTACAAGACATTCATGTAGATGGTAGGGGCTGGTTTGTACAAGACATTCATGTGGATGGTAGGGGCTGGTTTGTACAAGACATTCATGTGGATGGTAGGGGCTGGTTTGTACAAGACATTCATGTGGATGGTAGGGGCTGGTTTGTACAAGACATTCATGTGGATGGTAGGGGCTGGTTTGTACAAGACATTAATGTGGATGGTAGGGGCTGGTTTGTACAAGACGTTCATGTGGATGGTAGGGGCTGGTTTGTACAAGACATTCATGTGGATGGTAGGGGCTGGTTTGTACAAGACATTCATATAGATGGTAGGGGCTGGTTTGTACAAGACATTCATGTGGATGGTAGGGGCTGGTTTGTACAAGACATTCATGTAGATGGTAGGGGCTGGTTTGTACAAGACATTCATGTGATGGTAGGGGCTGGTTTGTACAAGACATTCATGTGATGGTAGGGGCTGGTTTGTACAAGACATTCATGTAGATGGTAGGGGCTGGTTTGTACAAGACATTCATATAGATGGTAGGGGCTGGTTTGTACAAGACATTCATGTGGATGGTAGGGGCTGGTTTGTACAAGACGTACCCCATAACTCTTTTGAGACTGTGTCGACGGATGTTGAAAGCTGAGCTTATGTTGAAAATGGTATATAATAGCGAGGGATGAGCATGTTGTCAGACCCATTACTCGAGTGAAGTGAACTCAGTGATGAGAGAGTAATGCCAGCCTTATTTTTTTGGTATAAGACCAATGTTCTCAAGGTTCTCCACCTGGTCAAACATCTTTAACGAGAAGAAAAGTTATAAGAACACAAGAGGGAACAATCAGATATAATACCAAAAGAGGGAACAATCAGATATAATACCAAAAGAGGGAACAATCAGATATAATACCAAAAGAGGGAACAATCAGATATAATACCAAAAGAGGGAACAATCAGATATAATACTAAAAATTCATAATGTTTACGGTATTGGTTCATTTCTGAAAAGAAAAAGACTGGAGGACATTCATTTCTAGAATGTCTCTTATTATGAGTATGGCAAACATTTGTGTTTAATGAGAGAGAGAGAGAGAGAGAGAGAGAGAGAGAGAGAGAGAGAGAGAGAGAGAGAGAGAGAGAGAGAGAGAGAGACAGACAGACAGACAGACAGAGACAGAGACACTGATTTTGGCTTCTGCCCTAATGTATTCTGGATCAAGGCTCTTCAGGAGAGATGCCTTGAAGCTGGAGATAGTGATTAGCGTCACCATCCTGTTATCCCAGGCGCTGTATCACCCCTTCCTTGCGGGCTTAGCGCTCCCCTCTCACGATGCTGATCAAGAGAGCCATTAACCCACATCTTATGTTTCCTTCCTGAAACACTACGAGACTCCTGGCTGCGAGACTTATTATTATTGGTATTATTATACTAAGAAACAAGTGCTAAACGCGTGTGGGTCACACGGCGCTGCCATTGTGGCAAGAAGAGGCCAGACCAAGGTCAGGATCAAGGTCGCAAGACCAATCGATCGTCTTTCGACATTGGTCCAGGATTCCTCCTCCTCCTCCTGCTGCTGCTGCTCTTCCCTTTCCTTTTTCTTCTCCTGTAGATGAATTGTGGACCCTCGTCTGATATCCCTTTTATTTATGCCCGTCTCCCACTTGTATTCTTCACATCTCTCCTCATTCTACGTCTTTCAAGAGTGTGTAGGTTCAGGACTCTCAATCTTCATAACACTCTTTGTAGAGTGGATGAACTCTTAGTCTTCCTTGGCCAGCTGGGCTACTCTCTCTTCTCCAGATTATAATGACGAGGCGTTAATATTAACATTTTGCCCATTTTAAATACATAGGATATTTCTCTGTTATTTCTGATGGTAATAGTTTTAACAGTAAAAGTGGATATTTCTATTTTTAATAGTAATAATGGTTTCAGTTATAGTAAGAGTAGTAATAATCTTAGTAAAAGTTTAACGAACATTGTAGTTATAATAGTATTAATACTAATAAGAACAGTAATAGAAATAGGAATAATAGTCTTGATAGTATAAATAGTACTAGTAGAAACAGTACGTCATAACAGTAATACAGGTAATCAGTTATTTTTATTTCCTGGAAAATTACATAGATACCAGTTATCATATACATACATATACACATACCAGTTATCATATACATACATATACACATACCAGTTATCATATACATACACAGTTTACTAAACCAAAGTTTAATCAACAAATGTAGCATCTAATAAGAGTAACTAATGTTGGCAGTAATAACAGTTATTACGTATATACACGATACGGAGGTTATTACTGCCAACTAGTACTCTTATAATGCCATTGTATCTTGTTTGTAAATGTATGTATATGATAACAGTAAGCTGAAACCACTTGCAAAAATTATCAGATTTAAGAGGTCAATTTAGTCGTAAAATTCTGCGACCTCTTGTAATATTCTGCTCGTGACGAAGAAATATTGACGTTTTAAGAGTAAATGATCAGTTACGTCAACAGCAATGCGATTACCTGAACGAATCACAACACCGAGAATGTTTCTTTTAGGAGTTATTAAAGACTGCATTAAAAGATTAAATGATACAACTGCTGGTGGTATTATTGGAAAGACCAGCGCCGTACACTTTTATACAGTACGTCTTAAGCAAAGATTTAAAGTGTATCAGTGATAATATATTTAAACTTTACCATTATTGAATTACTGTTCGAATAAAGCTTTAGTTTAAACCAGGTTCTTTATTGCCTGACAGTGTATTATCAGTTAGGACTTTGTAACAATTTACAGCGTATAAATCTTGTTTTCCTAATTTTAAAAGACTGGTATTTACTCAAGAGGCTAATTGATTAAGCATAAGACATTTGGTTTTTGCTCTTATTAACCAATAACTTCTAAGGTTCGAAGTTAATACAGTGTTAATAAACCACTTTCATGTGATTGTGTGACCCAGCAATAAACACAAACTGTTATCAACGTAGTCAAGAGAATTCACCTTCATTATCTGCAATGATTAATTTTCTCAGGCAGGGATTTAAATGTTGAAACCTTTGTATTTTTACAAACATTTCACAAACATAACCAAGCAAGCGTAACTTGTAGACAAGCCACAAATAAAACCTAACTTATTTGATGAAGAAAAATCTCTGGTTAAAAAAAAATTGACCAGGTGAATGTCAAAGATTTTCAAACTGCAAGACTGCACAAGCAGTAGCAGTAGTACCAGCAGTAGTAGTAGTAGTACTAGCAGCAGCAGCAGCAGCAGTAGTAGTACTAGCAGCAGCAGCAGCAGCAGTAGTAGTACTAGCAGCAGCAGCAGCAGTAGTAGTACTAGCAGCAGCTAGCTAGCATAGTAGTACTAGCAGCAGAAACATAGTAGTACGCACCAGCATGAGTACTAGCAGCAGCACTAGTAGTACTAGACAGTACTAGTAGTAGTACTAGCAGCAGACTAGTAGTAGTACTACACAGACTGTAGTAGCTAGCAGACTATGTAGTAGTACTAGCAGCAGTACTAGTAGTAGTACTAGCAGCAGCACTAGTAGTAGTACTAGCAGCAGTACTAGTAGTAGTACTAGCAGCAGTACTAGTAGTAGTACTAGCAGCAGTACTAGTAGTAGTACTAGCAGCAGTACTAGTAGTAGTACTAGCAGCAGCAGCAGTACTTAGTAGTAGTACTAGCAGCAGCAGTACTAGTAGAGCTACAGCGTCTAGAGTCTAGCAGCAGTAGTACTGCAGCAGTACTAGTAGTATCTAGCAGCAGTACTAGCAGGACTAGCACGTCTATAGTATACTAGCAGCAGTACTAGTAGTAGACTAGACTCAGCAGTCTAGTTAGACTAGCAGCAGCAGCAGTACTAATAGTAGTACTAGCAGCAGCAGCAGTACTAATAGTAGTACTAGCAGCAGCAGCAGGTAGCAGCAGCAGTAGTCAGCAGCAGCAGCATTAGCATCTGTACTGATTTTCTGGCCTTGTATCGCGTCATGGAAGGTTAGTCTGGTGGGCATGAGAGGAGTGTTAACTAATCTCTGTACAGGTGTTCTCTCTTTGTACAGGTGATAATATATCTTTGTACATGTGTTGCTAGCTCTGTATGGTGTTGATATATTTATGCAGGTGTTTATCTCTGTGCAGATGTTGCTCCTTTCTCTCACAGTGTCCAGAATATCTTTCTGCCAATTTTGTCAAGGCTGGGAACCAAGACAATCACAGTACTAGGGGGAGAGAGCACAACTCTGTAGTACCCACAGTCAGTGGCCAGGCTTCAAACACCTTTTATTGTACAGCAATAAAGGAATGGAACAGACTGCCTGCACATGTCATAGCATGAGCCAGTTCAAGAAGAGAGCCAAAAGGTGCCTAATGAATGTAGCGACAGAAAGGGAGGAGAATGATTATTTTTTTATCTAACACACATGTAAATGCAAATAACTCATTTTACCTTATTCCTAGTATATCTTCTTTATAGTATAATAATAAGATATTATCTTCTTTATAGTATAATAATAAGGTATTAAAAGGACCCCAATGGAAATAAGTCACTGACATTTTTGGTTATCCTAGGTTCTCTACACATATGCTGCTATGTATGATAATCTATGTAACTGTATTTGTGTATACCTGAATAACAATTACTTACAGGTGTTAAAATGTTTTTCTTTAAAACTATGATCCCGCAGACTGTCATTATTTTTTCTTAGTTAGAATTTTTTTTCTAAAATTAACCACGTCATCAATGTGGTTATTATCTAATAATAATAATTAGCCTGGGTCTGTTTACTGATGTTGTGGACCGATTAATGATTATATCCTTGATATTGTCATTATCATTGTAGGCATCAGGGGGAGGTTAGTATCTACCGTAGCAACCACAATCACCATCACTGCAACCACCATCGCTACCATCACCCGCTACCACTCCATCTCCACATGCACCACCCATTATCATCTACTACCAACCATCTATCACCAATCAGAACCAATAGCAACCCCTATAACTATCAAAATTAAGTTTCCCTCACCATCAGTCACCACAACTACTAGCACCATTAACCACTACTATAACTCTCCACCATCACTGCTACCACTACCAACCAATACCGCCAACAATACTAACACCCCCCAACTACTACGATTACTGATAACACTATCACCACCACTTCCAAATACTACCACCCCACCAGGCAATACCACCATCACTACTGACACCACCACCAACCAATACCACAACCATCTCTAAGCAACACTACAACCACCATGACTGATACCACCATCATCCCTCCCCCGCCAAGCACTACCATCACAACCAACACAAATACGAGTTATTAGTAAAAAACTATCATCTGTTTAGGTGTTGTAATTGTTGTCAGTAGTCGTGCGAGCAAGAGGGACATACATTCGTAATGAGTAATACTTATTTCTCATTCAATCCCTCTAACATTTTGTTTTTTTATACTTATTGAAGATTTTTGTCCATTTTGAAAAAAAAGTTGACTTAAAAAACTTGATTTGTGACATGATTGAGCAGAGAAATATTTCCCTTTACACATACACAATAAGCTATCCCTCGAAAATTTGAAGGAGGGTAGAGGCATTGAAGCCCCGGAAGGTGTCAGGGGAGGGTAATGGACCTTATGCAGGGGCGGAGTAAGGTGGAAATGAGTGTGTGGGAGGGTGGTTGGTTAGGGCCGTGCTGGTGCAGCCTCCGCCTCACCTCTGTTCGATGTTAGAAGTTTTTGGCGCAGGTGCAACTGTGCTAGGATGCTGCATGCCTGCCAACCCACCAGACCCACCTCCCTAACCTGGAATACTCGTGGAGGGGCCAGCAGGTGAGCTCCAGAGCTTGGCTTCAAGCCACGAGTTACCAGCACCATTCACGAAACGACGGAGACGGAGTTAGGAGGACAGGGAAGCCTGGTTAAGCGTCTCCAGGGAGGAGGGTTGACGGGGGAGGGTAGCGCGGGAGGGTTGCCACCGTGGCGGCCATCGTGGGAACGCGCCGAGGCTGGCGGGCAGAAGAGGTAAATTTTATCACTGGTAAGACTGGCTTCCCTCCTCCTCCTCGTCTTCCCCCCTCCCCTTCCATCTTGCCCCTCCTCCGCCGTCTTACCATATCCAGTTTCACCACCATTGAACCGTGCTAACTACCGCAACGCTCCCACATTGACGAGACAATCGTAGCTAAGGGCGGCTGGCCCTCTCCAAGACAGTGAATGGTGTAGTAAGTAATGTTTATATTGTTCTTTATTAAATTATCTTCACTCAAGAGGTGACGGCAGGCCTCGCAAGGTTATAATATATATATATATATATATATATATATATATATATATATATATATATATATATATATAATTTCATAAACCAAAATTTTAAATCATTCACTATGAATTGTGTTCGTTCTCTCTCTCTCTCTCTCTCTCTCTCTCTCTCTCTCTCTCTCTCTCTCTCTCTCTAGTCTGTGCATGTGGGTGTGAAAATTTCTGTTCACACGCCTCACCAATACAGTCATGCACACACATGGACGAGTCTCTCATAGAGAAAGCAACACACGGGTGCACGGAGATATGCACATGCATGCTGGCACCGGAAACACCCGTCTTGCAGGACGTCAGCAGGAGAGGTGACATGATAACCAGATGTGATTGTGTTGCAAGAAGACACCATAGTATTAATCTGTCAAAGATGAAAAGAAAAAAAATACTGCAGACGGAACGTCAGAAGTGTCCATCGACAAGTCCCCTTGACAACGTATGAAACACACACACACACACACACACACACACACACACACACACACACACACACACACACACACGTTGGAAGTAAACCAAGAGAAGTTCGGAATGGAGAGAGAAAGCCAGACTACAAGGACAGCTACTACACAACTTTGTGAACCTTCCGCAACAAAGTACATTGAGAACGTAATGACACGATTGCAAACTCTCTGACCGCGGGTTCGACCCCACCCGTGGTATGGTTTGTTTACATTGAGAAGAAAAACTGAATAAAATGGTAATCAATTAATAAAGTACTTAAATAGGTAATGCCGAGAGGCACAGGAGAAAATCATACAAAAAAATGGGAATGGGAAGAACAGTCTGTGGTTTATTCCAAAGATGTAGAGCGGCTGTGTAAAAACGGAGCAGAGAATGGGCAAAACTATAGAAAGCGGGAAAAAGAAACGTGTTTCATACACAAACACGAGAAAGTTAGCAGAGGGACAATTTGAGAAGAACATAGCAGTAAGGTCCAAATCAAAACCGAATCTACTACGCAATACACATCATAAAGAAGACATCCGTAGACCATGTAATAGGGTTAAGGGAACCGAGAGTTTATTGCTATTAACAAGGTCAACATGAAGGAAGCTGAAGAGTATTCAGAGCGCGTTCATTCTGGAACCCATGATAAACAGTGAACATAAAGGGTAGACCGACACAGACTGGCAAACATCGCATCAGGAAAAGAAGTGAAGACACTATGGCGTGAATTGAATAGATTAAAAGTAACGAGGCACAATGTATCTCCAAAAGTTCTGAAGGAGCAGAAGCAATCTGTGAACCACTAGAAAATAAAAAATATTCTACAAATCATTAGAAAAGGAGTAACTCTCTCTCAAAATAAAAAATCAGCGAATATAATAAAAATATTCAAGCAAGGCGACAGCCAAGTAGTATTGAATTATGGACCTGTAACCTTAACATACATATTCTCCAAGGTGATGGAAAAGATAACTAGAATGAGAATGGTGATGCACGTAAAGAATAGAAGACTCTTAAAACAACACGTATGGGCTAAGAGAAGAAAGCAGTGTCTTATTAAACTATTAAAGTTCTACTATAGCATAACTGATTATGCAGGAAAGATATGGGTCTCTGGCCTGCATATTCTGCAGTCCTGTACTGCATATAACACTTATCCACAAACCAAAAGCGATGTGGACGGTAGCGTAAAAACCTATGCACAAGAGGCTTAGAATGTAGGTCCCAAAAACGGATATTTGCTTAATATATCTGGTATCTTATTTTCATTAATAAGATAACTTAATATATCACACAGGTTTATAATATTATCTCTACATTCCTCAATAAGTGGACAATCAAGCACAGTGTTTAAGAAAGTAGTGTTAAGAAAGTAACTAGTATAAGGCTGGCCACATAATTTGCATTTAGTTTGATCATGTGTGTACATGCTTAACTGCCAAAGTACTTGTAACCAAGCCTAAGCAACAATACGTTTACAACAAACTAATTTCTGTAAATGTGCTTATCTGAGTTTATCATAATGAGTTATAGAGCTGCTCTGTTATTATTTTACATTATAATTATATTATTATTGCGTTCAGAGAGGAAGCTACTCAGACTTCTAGTTGTTTTCCTTTGATATTTAGATTCATTTACTTCTCTCTTGATAATATTTCTAATGATCGACAAAGACACACTCATGGTATTTACTCATGGTATTTAGTCATTTTATTATACATGAATCCATGAGAACTGTACATTAATTCTTCTCTCTGATTTTCTAATATCTGTTCTGGTCTTCTCCCAAGAGCATATTATTAGAATCATTATGCGAATCAAGAGCCTTTGGTGTTGATATAAGAGTCGGTAAAGATCAAGGAATCGAGATTATTCTCATAAGTTAACTTTAATGCCATTTGGATGTCAAACAATTTAGTTTTTAATGTTGATGCCCAGTTAATTCTCATGCCCAACTCAACATGGATGCTTTATTCTTATCTATGGAGGCAGCAACAAGAGCAGATGCAGCCCTGCCAGTAGACTTCTGCTTAGATCCATCACTGTATATATTTGGGATATATTATTACTACCAGTTAGCGAAAAATTTCTTAAGTCATTTTGCAAAGGATTTAAGGAAAGGAATACGAGTGATGAGCTTCTTTGGGGATTAGAGTCTAAGTCAGTGATTCTCAACCAGGGATAAATTTACCCCTTGGGGGTAAAAAATTACATGGCAAAACTTGAATAATTTTTTTTTCTGACCTTGTTTTGTCCCTTTATGATGGCGATAAATTGTTTGTATGGAAGTAAGAGGGTAAATGGAGAAATACATCAAGCCGAGGGGGGTTAATGGAGGAGGAAAACCTGAGAATCCCTGGATAAGATATTAAATGAATACAGCTTCAGTGGAAGGGTGGAAGTCCATACAGTTCATCCAGGTTAACAAATAATATATTTGCATGTTTCTAACTACATTAAGATTCGTGTCTGTTTACTGCTGAATATTTAGCAAGATTTATGGCGACGGTGTCTGGCTCATTTCTCGGTATTTTAATATCTGTATCAATGTATAATAATCTCCCTGTATGAAGATCAGTACTTAGAGATTAATTCCGACTTCTGGCAAGTCTAGAATAGTTTAATATCATCGAGTGTCAAGTGATGATGGGCTAAACAAAGGAGATATAAAATCTGAGATATCAACGTGGGAAATGTTTAAGGATAATTTGATTTGAAGGACATAGGCAAGTACTGGTTTTCAACAAGTTGTAGTCTGGAAAATTCAGTGGATAGGGTGACCTGGTGGAAAGTGGACAATAGGTGGGGGCTGTTGATTAGTGTTAGACAGGAATTCTTAGGTAGTGTGGTTATAAGACTGCCTTGTGGGCATGCCTTCTGTGTTCCTCCATTCTTAGTTCTTATGTCTTATTTCTAAGCTCATTACCTCACTGATATGAGGAATTGCAAGCTCCTTCCCCCAGAATAATTCTGAGCTCTATTGGTCCAAGTTCTGAGAATATCTTTAAACTCTCCAGGAGCTGTTGATCGACCCTTTTCATAATGTCAATGGAAAACTAGACAGTGATGGTCATGAAGACATGTATTAAGGAGCAGAGGTAAGAACGGGAATCTCACCAACGTCAGTGCTGGTACCAGTATTGTTCCCTCGTGTACGTAAAAGACATACAAACAGGAGAAAAAGTCCAATATTTAGCTGTTTGAAAATGTGGTAAAACGCATCAATAAAACTGGAAAGACTACAAGAAAATTTGCACTAACAACGGGGATTGTCCTAAAAATTCGTACTGGAATTCAACCCTAACTGGAGCAAAATTATGAAAATCGCTGAAGATGAAAGAAGACCTAAGACGGAGTAAAGATTAGGGGGAGACAAGCTGTAGACTTGTAACAAGGAAAAGGACCCTGGGGTGATCAAAATACAGAGAATATCGCCGGAGGCGAGCATCAACAGTGTTACCGGCTTATGTGGGTATAGCAAACTGAGAATGGCTTTCATTTATAAGTACTTTAAAAAAAAATTATGACCATTTACACCACTTATTTCAGATCTACCATAGAGTATGCAGCACCTTTATTTAGCCCATACCTAATCAAGCATATAAAGAGCTGAGAGGGCTGACTTACGAGGTAATAAGGACCAGGGAAGACATAGTAACAATATATATATATATATATATATATATATATAGACCGACGAGTATTGAGGACTAAGGGACCGAAACGTCGTCCTAAGCTTCTCTCTTGTGTGTATGTGGGTTATTTGTATATTAAAGATGAAAATGATAACTACTTCAGTCTCAGATTGGTCAAGAAGTGGAATGACCAAGAGATATTTGTAAGTAAACAAAGTACAGAGTTTGGAGAAAACTTTGCCACAGAAAAAAAAAATGAGGCAATGAACTAGTGAAGTCGATCGTATGGAGTTAAGAGGTGGCGCCAGAAGCTGAAGCCCAACCACTAGAGTACAACTAAGCGAACACACAAACAAAACATTAATCGACCCGTAACTAAATGAGAGAATGTGACAGTGCACATAAAACAAGCACATACGGAGAGCGATGTGTTCACATAGTCCTGCCGAGTGTCAACGCTCAACACACACACTAAACAAAGTCAGGTGGTGATGAGAACGGGAGGTGCGAGGAATCGTATCACCTGAAGGGAAGATAAGCTATATAATTGGAGAGAGAGAAAAAGGACCCGGGAGTGGACACCACAATGAACCTCTGGCCCAGGGCTCACAAACAAGCTAATATTAGAGGAATATGCAAAACTAACGAGTTTAAGAACAGCCTTCAGCAATCAGAGCCACTCAGGACCTGAGTCAGTGGCATGGATCGCCACCTAATGAACAATACGAAGAGAGCTTACACAATCCGTGTGTTTGCTGCAGGGTTGGTCTCACAGCTAAATGTCCCAGGATATAACTAAACCGGAGGAGACACGATCACGACGTATATGATACTCCAGGCACATCAACATAGTAGTCTAAGAGAGACCTTGTGACATTTGAAGGAATAGAATTAGAGGAGATTAGTGTTGTCTAAAGTTCATTATTATTATAATCATGGGGGAGCGCTAAACCCGTAGGAATTATACAGCGCCTGTGGGGGAGGGTGAAAGGTATTCAGGCTCAATTCAGGAAACTGGAGCACAGATCCAATCTCTAGGTGACGAGCCCCTCACCAGCGTCAAGGAACCTCCCTTGAGGGGTGTCTAAAGTCCAAAGGAGCTAGGATACAAGAAAGAATTCTTTCCAGCCCGGCATGGGACAAGACTTTCCTTGGGACCATCACGTCATCAATCAGTCTGTTGCTACCGGTGGCCCGCAGGCCTATATAACCATGACAGCCTGGCTGATCCGGCACATCCTGCAACAACTTGACCACTTTCCTCTTGAAAAAACTGCGTTTCACTCATAAAAACATCACCGCAGTGAAGGATGTCAGTCAATAGTCTGTTGTACCTGGTGGCCGCAGGCCTGATATGGTACACTGCTGGTGAATGGACAGCCTGGGTGAGTGACCGTGGGAGATGACCTGCTGGAGACATGCTGGGGGAGATGTGACACTGTTGGATGGGACACTGCTGGGTGAGATGGATGAACTGCTGGTGGGATGGTACACTGCTGGGGTGAGTGAAGACACTGCTGGAGGATGGTGACACTGGTGAGTATGGTACACTGCTGGGAAGGATTGACATCTGGAGGAGTGATGGTGACACTGCTGGGGTGAGTGATGGTGACACTGCTGGGGTGAGTGATGGTGACACTGCTGGGGTGAGTGATGGTGACACTGCTGGGGTGAGTGATGGTGACACTGCTGGGGTAAGTGTGTGATGGAGCTCTGTTGTGACGTGGGAGGTGACACTGTTGCTTGAGGGGCACGCTACCTGTTGCTATGCAGGGGCACGCTACCTGTTGCTTGGGCAGCTACGTGGGGCACGCTACCTGTTGCTTAGCAGGGGCACGCTACCTGTTGCTTAGCAGGGGCACGCTACCTGTTGCTTAGCAGGGCACGCTACCTGTTGCTTAGCAGGGGCACGCTACCTGTTGCTTAGCAGGGGCACGCTACCTGTTGCTTAGCAGGGGCACGCTACCTGTTGCTTAGCAGGGGCACGCTACCTGTTGCTTAGCAGGGGCACGCTACCTGTTGCTAGCAGCACGCTACCTTTGCTTAGCAGGCACGCACCTGTGCTTACAGGCACGACTGTGTTAGCAGCACAGACTGTTGCAACAGGACAGCTACTTCTAGAGGACTGTTAACAACAGAGCTTAGCAGGGCACCAGAGCCCTGTTGAACAAGCAGAGATACTTTGCTACAGAGATACCTGCTTGAACAGGACTATGGAAGCAGGCACCCAGAGACTGTTGAACAACAGAGATACCACCAGAGCCCTGTTGCAAGCAGAAGATACCACCCTAGAGGACTGCTCTGACAACAGAGAATACAGAATTCCAGAGACTGTTGAGCACAGAAGATAGCACACCCAGAGACTGTTGACCAACAGAAGATAGCACACCCAGAGACTGTTGACCAACAGAAGATAGCACACCCAGAGACTGTTGACCAACAGAAGATAGCACACCCAGAGACTGTTGACCAACAGAAGATAGCACACCCAGAGACTGTTGACCAACAGAAGATAGCACACCAGAGACTGTTGACAACAGAAGATAGCACACCCAGAGACTGTTGAACAACAGAAGATAGCACACCCAGAGACTGTTGAACAACAGAAGATAGCACACCCAGAGACTGTTGAACAACAGACGATAGCACACCCAGAGACTGTTGACCAACAGAAGATAGCACACCCAGAGACTGTTGACCAACAGAAGATAGCACACCCAGAGACTGTTGACCAACAGAAGATAGCACACCCAGAGACTGTTGACCAACAGAAGATAGCACACCCAGAGACTGTTGACCAACAAAAGATAGCACACCCAGAGACTGTTGACAACAGAAGATAGCACACCCAGAGACTGTTAAACCAACAGAAGATAGCACACCCAGAGACTGTTGACCAACAGAAGATAGCACACCCAGAGACTGTTGACCAACAGAAGATAGCACACCCAGAGACTGTTGACCAACAGAAGATAGCACACCCAGAGACTGTTGACCAACAGAAGATAGCACACCCAGAGACTGTTGAACAACAGAAGATAGCACACCCAGAGACTGTTGACCAACAGAAGATAGCACACCCAGAGACTGTTGACAACAGAAGATAGCACACCCAGAGACTGTTGACAACATAAGATAGCACACCCAGAGACTGGTAATAAATGGCATAAACTACCTACACGATGGAAAATTTAACACAAATACAGTATAATCCGAAGTTTTATTGACAACGTTTCGCCCACACAATGGACTTGAAACGTAGCCAATAAAGGATCTCATTATACTGATAGGTATGATGTAGCTGAAGATTCCTGGTAAGTAGGCTCTTTGCTTGTTGTCTGTCTCCCAGTCTGTTTCCCAGTCTGTGTTTCCCAGTCTGTGCCGTCTTTTTCTTGTGTTTCTCTTACTTTTCTTACTTTTTTTTTTGTTTCTACACTTTTCTTACTTCTTGCTTTCTTTCTCCCTTCCTTTCCTCCCTCTCTGCCTCCCTCCCTCTCTCCTTCCTTTCCTCCCTACCTGTCTCCCTCCTCTCTCTCCCTCCTTCCTCTCTCGTCCTCCACCCCTCCCTCTCTCCCTCCCTCCCACTTATCAAGGTCGCTGAGTATTTACATGTCCGAGTCTTCTGTATTTGCAAAATGGACGAGGTGTGGGGGTGTGGCGGGGCCTGCCGGGGGGAGGCCTCCAAGGCCGGGTTTCCTGGGTGTTCAAGGGGCATGGTCGACCTTGTGTGCGGGTGTTGGTTGTTACTCTCTAGCCTCCGCCCAGTTATAATTTTGGCGGACGTGACGTGGGTGGTGTGTTTCTGGGGGGTGGGGGAGAAGAGAGAAGAGGAGGAGAATAAGAAAATGTTAGAGATGTGAGAAGAAAAAGTGGAGGATGAGGAGAAAGACAGAGGATGAGAAGAAGAGAGAGGAGGATAACAGAGACGGGAGAAGAGACGTAAGACGGTTAGGGTGATAGGAGAGAAAGAGACACAGACAGACAGAAGAAAGGAAGTATGTAATGGGGGCATAGATAAAGAGGTCACCTGTATTCACTTCCCGGACGGGGGGGTCATCGATCCCACGGCCCGGTCCTAGACCAGGCTTCCCGGTTGCTGGCCTGATCACGCTGTTAAATGCCATCGCATGCACTACGACCTCCGGCTTGAAGACAGCCTGGTGTTTGGTGGGAGTCTTGGTGAAGAGTCTTGGTCCCCTTACAATTTCTCTTAGTGTGTTTATTGCGCCTTTTATTGGAGGTTTATCGCACCATCTACCAAGCCTCTTGCTTTCATAAGAGATTTTCAGCGTTAGTTGTAGGTGTAAATTATGTAGATGTATAGATGTAGTTTATGTAGATGTATAGACGTAGTTTATGTAGATGTATAGACGTAGTTTATATAGATTCCCAGTGTGGATTATGTAGATTTAGAGGTGTTAATTATGTAGATTTTATAGGTGTCTACATCTAGCTTGTAGGACATACAGTAGATGTATTTAAACATATCCGCCACACTGCACAAGATTCATGGCACCACACACGTCGTAGCACTGTACCTCGCGGGCCACAACAAGTCAAGGCAATTATTGCAGGAGAGAACTATCAGTGTTTTTCACTGCAAGAGAACACTATCAGTGTTTTTCACTGCAAGAGAACACTATCAGTGTTTTTCACTGCAAGAGAACACTATCAGTGTTTTTCACAGCAAGAGAACACTATCAGTGTTTTTCACTGCAAGAGAACACTATCAGTGTTTTTCACTGCAAGAGAACACTATCAGTGTTTTTCACTGCAAGAGAACACTATCAGTGTTTTTCACTGCAAGAGAACACTATCAGTGATTTTCACTGCAAGAGAACACTATCAGTGTTTTTCACTGCAAGAGAACACTATCAGTGTTTTTCACTGCAAGAGAACACTATCAGTGTTTTTCACTGCAAGAGAACACTATCAGTGTTTTTCACTGCAAGAGAACACTATCAGTGTTTTTCACTGCAAGAGAACACTATCAGTGTTTTTCACTGCAAGAGAACACTATCAGTGTTTTTCACTGCAAGAGAACACTATCAGTGTTTTTCACTGCAAGAGAACACTATCAGTGTTTTCTGCAAAGAACTATCAGTGTTTCACTGCAAGAGAACACTATCAGTGTTTTTCACTGCAAGAGAACACATCAGTGTTTTACCAGAGAACACTATCAGTGTTTTCACTGCAAGAGAACACTATCAGTGTTTTTCACTGCAAGAGAACACTATCAGTGTTTTTCACTGCAAGAGAACACTATCAGTGTTTTTCACTGCAAGAGAACACTATCAGTGTTTTTCACTGCAAGAGAACACTATCAGTGTTTTTCACTGCAAGAGAACACTATCAGTGTCACTGAGATTTGTTTTCACTGAAGAGAACACTATCAGTGTTTTCACTGCAAGAGAACACTATCAGTGTTTTCACTGAAAGAACATACAGTGTTTTCACTGAAGAGAACACTATCAGTGTTTTCACTGCAAGAGAACACTATCAGTGTTTTCACTGAAACACATCATGTTTCACTGAAGAGAACACTATCAGTGTTTTTCACTGAAAGAGAACACTATCAGTGTTATTCACTGAAAGAGAACACTATCAGTGTTTTCACTGAAAGAGAACACTATCAGTGTTATTCACTGAAAGAGAACACTATCAGTGTTATTCACTGAAAGAGAACACTATCAGTGTCTGAAAGAATATCAGTGTCACTAAGAGAACACTATCAGTGTTATTCACTGAAAGAGAACACTATCAGTGTTTTCACTGGCACTTGTGTTCAGAGGAAATCCCGAGCATATTGTTTTTGAAGAATATCATCACTGAAAAATCAGTGATTCATAGAACACTATCATGTTCAGCAAGACACTATCAGTTTACTAGAACCTCACTGAAAGAACTATCAGTGTTTTATGAAGAAATGTTTTCACTGGCAGGAACACTATCAGTTTATTCTGTCAGATCGATAGTTAGTATAACTAACGATAATAACCATTTTAAGGGTACCCGTAGACCAGTGACGTACATGACAATGCTCCAGTGGCGAGTCATCATATGACTAAGACCCGCGTCTGGAAACACTTGTCCTGTTTCTGGCGAAGCTTTTGTTTTAGGGAAATGAAAGCGTTTTTTTCACTGTAAAAAATACAAACCCGCATCAACAGTGACACGGTTGACCAAGGAGGTACTAAAAAAATCTGGATTCAAGTTTATGGGTTCGACTCTCTTTTGTGGGAAAATTAAGATTAAGTATCAATATGCCATTTTCCTAGCAAATTCTGACGTGGGAGGTGGTACGAGACGCCTTCGTTGAGGGTAGGCATTCGGGTCACTAACTGGACAAGACCCGGACCGGGACAGCACCGGCGAACCTCATCCAATCCAATCCGGTAGGCAGTAAACCCACATACAGTAGGCCTATAGCCGACGACGCCACACTCTTCTACCATCTATAAATTATATGTTAATTTGGTAATAAAGCCTCTATATAGGGTATAGGCTATTATACCACCTCTTATAAGTACTTAACCTAAGTTAGATTTAGACGTGAAAATATATTAATTCTAATTTTTTCTACATTTTTAAAAGCTTCGTGACTCACCGCCTTACAAAGGTGAGTGAATCACCTGCAAACACCAGTGATCAATAAGACAAAAAAATAGTTGAAATTTGGTTTTGATTATCCTTTATCCTTTGTTACTGGAAATTAGTTTGTAAATTGTTAGTGGGATAACATTGTCGTGCGAAGGCCGCCAACATCATTTTGCGGAGGCTCTATCTTTCTCCACAATATTCCAGAGAGTACAGTTAAAGGACTTTAAGCATTCCCAGCAATTCAGGTGTCTGATTCAGTGTATATTAGCAGTGGAGGTTCTCTTTACGTCCTCCAGTTTCTCCTGCCTTGTAGGGGGCCGTCAGTATACAGCATTAATATTTTAGCCTAGAGAAACAAGTGACTTGAAAGATTATCATCCTTGGCTTGTCATCTCTCGCTCTACACACACCTGTAAGTTATGAGAGAAAGCCACGTTCACTGGTAAGGTCGTCTTGTACACGGGTGGGAAGGTCGTCATGTACACCGGCTGGGGAGGAGGGGCAGCAGGATAGAGAGGAGGTTGGGGGAGATATATGGATGAGCGCTTACATTACTAATGTAGGCAAGGCAAACATATTAGAAAGACAAATAAATAAATATATATATATATATATATATATATATATATATATATATATATATATATATATAAATATAATGTATATATGTATTTCGTGCCGAATAGGTAAAACTGGTTAATTAGCAAGAACTCATTTAAATTTAAGTCCTTTCTAAAATTTTCTCTTATACATTTAAAGATATATTTTTTTTCATTTATGTGAAAAAATATATTTCATTGTGTTTGTGTATTATTAAATTATAGTAAACTTATATAAAATATATTTAGTTGGATTAGGCTAAATTTAATTGCACTTTTTATAAGGTTAGTAAGTTTCCAGTTTTTTTTTTTGGTACAAAATCATTAATTTTTATATTAACATTAATGAAAAAATATATCTTTAAACGTATAAGCGAAAATTTTAGAAAGGACTTAATTTTAAATGAATTCTTACTAATTGACCAATTTTACCTATTCGGCACGACATATATATAAACAGTAGAACCTGTGCATTCCATATAGGTTTATTCGTAAAATCCAGTATTCGGAAAAAAATTAGAAAATAAAAAGTACCTATATTCGCAAATATCAGTATATTCGGAACGAATATACTTTTTGGGCTCTTGTGATTCAATTGTTATTTTTTTTGCATTACTTTCCGTTAGTTTTATTATTGAATAAGAATAGTGCAGATAAAAAAAAATAAAAGAACAGCTGTAAAAACCACCATTGAACTAAAAGGAACTTATTTCAAAACGTGAAAATGGAATACTTCTTGTTGACGTAGCCTAGGAATATGCCATGAATGATTTTTCCCTTGTACATGTTAATTTGCAAGTTTAATTAACCAATATTCTGACATAAAAATGGTTTGTAAAGACCAACTTTCGGGGTCTAGGACGAATTAATCCAATTTACATTATTTCCTATAGAAAAAACTGATCCAATATTCAGAAAATTCAATATTCAGAACACTCTCAGGAACCAATTAATTCCGAATACAGAGGTTCTACGGTATATATAAACCAAAACACTCGATATATGTATATTTCACTACTGAAAAATTTTGCTTCAGTTCGTGAATAGAGGCACCTGGCAAAACAAGCTTTCTATTCTAGGACAACGTTTCGCCCTGCTGCGTCTGTCGTTTCGTTTCGCCTCATAACGTGTATTTTCCTCGCTTCGCTCTACTTAAACCTAAAGTATACCATGTAAAAGTTAAAAGCAAACAAGGGCACCCTATAAACAAGGACACCAGATAAAGAACGACACCCGATAAAGGACACCAGATAAACAACGACACCCAATAAACAACGACACCCAATAAACAACGACACCCAATAAACACCCGGTAAACTGAAGAGCACGACACATGTGCAACAGCTGCGTATCTTTATTGTTGACTGAAACGTTTTGCCTACGCAATAGGCTCAAAAACACTTCCCTTGTATATTCATTTCCCCCTCTCTTTCCCCCTTCCCCCTCTCTTTTCCCCTTCCCCCTCTCTTTTCCCCTTCCCCCTCTCTTTCCCTTCCCCTCTCTTTCCCCTTCCCTCTCTTTCCCCCTTCCCCTCTCTTTCCCCTTCCCCCACCTCCAGCAAATATTTCTATGCATGTCTCGCTGCTCAGGGATGTGCTTTTGCAAACACCAGTGATTGGTACGAACAAGTGATGCGCATTAAAATTATTACCACTACTGTACTGTTTGATCCCAGAAAGGGGAGGAGTAGCACCACTTCCTTAGATCAAGAGCCTTTACAAACGTTCCCTCAAGTGTTTACGGTACAAACGTTCCTCCAAACGTTCCCTAATGCTGGGAAATTTATTAATCTGAAATGTTTCGAAGCAAGTGTGAATCAGTTTCGATCACTTGTCATCAGTCCATCAGCTTGTGTTCTTTTTCTCTCAAGCTGAGTGAGAGAAGCGGCTACGTCGCCTTTGTTGACACTCGTGAGCTAGAGGGGCGGCCACTACGATGTGGCAACACCGTCTTTGTTTACAATCATCACGTCACAAGCCTTGGATAGTGATGTCCAGATTGTAAAACCTTACGTTATTAACTTTACATTACAGACCTTACGTTGTAAACCTTATCTTATGAACCTTTTCTGTAAGTCTTATTTGTATACCTTACCTCTATAAACCTTACAATATAGACTTTACCTTATAGTCATTACGTTAACCTTAAATATCCGAGGTAATAACGTTTACGTTTTCTACTTAGGATAGTGTTATCCTGCTCAGGCACGATGTATTCATTATATTCATTGTATGAATGTTCTGACGAGAAAGTTCACTTTGTTCTTCGAGTGTAAGTGCCAATAGTGTAGTTTCAGGGACATTCTGCATCCTTATGTTCAGTCAAGTCTTGAACCAGTTCTTCGAAATTTTCATTCTTGTTATTGCCCCCAAAAACGCATTCTCTAAGTCAAAATGCTTACCAAGAATTTTTTTTTCAACGTCAAGTCATTTTGTCTGTCAGTTCTTTAGTTGCCTAGTCTACGGCGCAACAAACACACCTGTGAGTAGATATCTTTTACCTGGGATCTAGTAAACTCCACTGAGCGAGAGGAATTAGATGACTTCACACCTTCACCTGACTGTCTCCTGTGACTTGCGTTCTCCATTATGTATATACTGTGCTTTCTCTCGTATCACTTGGAGTGACAGAGGTCCTAGGACCGAAATGTATTCATCACCTCTAGGAAGACAGGGTTCTAGAAATGATGTCCATTCGTTATGGCCAAGGTTTGTTGTACATTGTGAGGACATTTATTTACAATAATGAATTTTCAGCCATAATGTTTAAACTTTAGTTGTAAATAGGAAATATTCTGAAAATGCTGAAGAATCATTCAAAAAATGTGAAAATAATACGAGTGTTCAAATAAGAATCAATTGTTATTGAGGAACATACAAGGTAACAATCATGGTTGTTATTGAGGAACATACAAGGTAACAATCATTGTTGTTATTGAGGAACATACAAGGTAACAATCATTGTTGCTATTGAGGAACATACAAGGTAACAATCATGGTTGCTATTGAGGAACATACAAGGTAGCAATCATGGTTGCTATTGAGGAACATACAAGGTAGCAATCATGGTTGCTATTGAGGAACATACAATGCAACAATCATGGTTGATATACTGAAGAACATATAAACAATCACTGAGGCGACCGTGAGTATTATCACAGTTCTGCTACACGACCCACACCCTTGAATGCCTTACTAGGATTTAAAGATATCCTAAAGTGTGTGCACTTATTTTCTTTAATCCAGATGAGACGAGAAACCTCTCTGTTGGATATGATGATCCAAAGTCCCTTCCTACCTAGGATAATGTGGGCCTTTATTTCAACATGTATGATTCAACGCTTCATGGTCCTCTTCAGAAGATTAACCACGCACTTCTGAAGTCCCTTCTATAGGCCATCCTGTCCTCTTAATCACAGCTATTATATCTCCGGTGTAGACACAGTCAAATAGGTGACTGATAAAGACTCCTTCAACAGTGAATATCTGACATAAAGAACGTAAAGCGGTCAGTGTCATCGCGTTTTATGCTCGCTCGGCAGAACGTTTTATTTAATTTTTATATTAATTGGTAAATTTTCACCATGTGACCCTCGGGGCAATAGATGTGTTGTTTAGGTTAGCTGAAGCTATTAGTTTAGGGTTAGTTTACATAAACTTATTAAAAGTGGATGTTAAACAACAAATTAGCAAATTTAAAAAAAAAAAAAACGCCGCGATGTCTGGTAACAAGGAAGTTGATCTTGAGCAGCAACGTTGATATATACACGCTTATAACTTGTGTTGAAGGGTGTTCCTAATGTGTGTTTGTTACGTGTCCTGTGTGTTTGTTACGTGTTGTGTGCGCTTGTGTCTATGAGAGGAGAGGGAGAGAGAGAGGGAGTGAGAGAGTCCAGGGTCACTAGTCATGCGCAAAAGCAAATTTATGAATGTCCACCATCATCTCCGTGGCTTTGTTTGTTTTGTGTTTGTTTCCCACGCTCCTGCCTCACTGGATAGGACACGCGCGCACACACACACACTAAACACACTACACACACACACTAAACACACTACACACACACACACACTACACACACACTAAACACACACACACACTACACACACACTAAACACACACACACTACACACACACTAAACACACACACACACTACACACACAAACTACACACACACACACACACACACACACACACACACGCACACACTACACACACACAGGTGATCATTCAGTGCACACCATCGTAACTTCTCAGAATGTCAATGTTACTGGTCGCTAAGGGCGGTATTCCCGTAGTGATGCCTTCACTTGTGATCTTAAAACACCATTATGTGTTTCATTTTTTTGCTTCTGTCTATCCATTTTTTCCTATTTTTTTAGTGTTTCTGTTGCAAATGGCTTCAGAAAGAAATCTAAATATTCTTCCTTGAAGTCTTTTTATCCACTTCTCCGAGGCAATGGGTCCCACAATTGACACCAGAGGTGGACCCCATCCTATATATAAAAAAAAATATATATATATATTATTTCATAAGCGCTATACCCGTAGGAGTCTATAGGTCAGAGAAAGGTAAACAGGAGAGCTCCAGTTTCTAGGATCAAGAGCTCTTCACTGGCATTGTCTTCCCCTTGAAGAAGGTACCTTCATGCTAGTGAAGGGCTCTTGATTCAGGGAGCTAGAGCTGTTATCACCTTCCTCGGATCAAACAGGATTATTTCTCCTTCTCTAGATTCTATATTCATTACATGAATACTCTTGGAATTACTAATACCCCTCCTGTATACTCTTGGAATTACTAATACCCCTCCTGTATACTCTTGGAATTACTAATACCCCTCCTGTATACTCTTGGAATTACTAATACCCCTCCTGTATACTCTTGGAATTACTAATACCCCTCCTGTATACTCTTGGAATTACTAATACCCCGCCTGTATACTCTTGGAATTACTAATACCCCGCCTGTATACTCTTGGAATTACTAATACCCCGCCTGTATACTCTTGGAATTACTAATACCCCGCCTGTATACCTTTGAAATTACTAATAACTGTCTGTATACCTTTGGAATTACTAATAACTCTGTATACGTTTGGAATTACTAATAACTCTGTGTATACCTTTGGAATCACTAATAACTGTCTGTATACCTTTGGAATTACTAATAACTGTCTGTATACCTTTGGAATTACTAATAACTGTCTGTATACCTTTGGAATTACTAATAACTGCCTGTACTCCTAATAACTGTTTATTTACATAGTAATACATTACTGCTCTTATACCTCTTGATTACCTGATTATGTCTCTGATTGTGTATCAGGTGGGGGAGGGAGGAGAGAGAGAGAGAGAGAGAGAGAGAGAGAGAGAGAGAGAGAGAGAGAGAGAGAGAGAGAGAGAGAGGAGAAATTTTACAAGCAGATAGACTAAGACAAGACAAACAAAAAATAGCAACATTAAAAAAGCAGACGGAGCATGTGGGTGGGAGGGTGATTGGGTGGGGGTGTAAGGTTAGTGAGGTGAGAGGTTGAAGTGGTGGGTGTGGGGGCTTGTGGGGAAAGGTTGCAGTGGGGAAGGTTTGTGGGGTGGGTGGGTTTGTGGGGAAGTGTTGTTGTTGGTGGGGAGGGTTGGTGGTGGGGGATGGTGGTGGTGGGGTTGGTGAGGGTGGTGGGGAGGGTTGGTGGTGGGGAGGGTTGGTGGTGGGGTGTTGTTGGTGGTGGTAGGGAAGGGTTGGAGAGTAGTTGTGGGTTGGGGAGGTTGGAGGGGTGGGGGAAGGTTTTAGGGGTGGATGGGGGGGTGTTGATGACTCGTGGGAACGCACGCATGACTGGTCTTGTCTAGTCCGCATAATCTCATGAGACGTGGTTCCTTGATGCTGCTGGCCAAGGGTTCTTGATCCCAGGAAGTGAAGCTACCTTTCTCTCGACTCGGATCAAACCTGATTAACTCCCATTACCCAAGGCGCTTGATGACAACAAATTTAACGCTTTCCCATAAATTTAATAAATATAAACATGAACAATAATAATTAATAAATTAATAATAACTGACAATAATAGTAATAATAATAATAATAATAATAATGCTTCTTGTCATCCTCAGTAAAGATTGTAAGGAAATTTATTTTAGCTCTTGCTTATTCAGTTAAAACATTAAGAAATTTATGAGGTAAAACGATGGAACAAATACCCTGTACAAGGAAATGTAATAATATAATACACTAATAATGAAGGTATGGGAACTACAACCTGGCACTAACAATATTCACTCAAGATATTAAAAAAAAAGTGTTAGTGAGAGAGAGTAATATAACACTAGTGAAAGTTATGATAAAAGTGGCAAGTGAACCGAGAACACGGAATTCACAATATAAAAGCCTGAAGTGCACCGTGGCTGGAACAGTGGCATTACCGTGGCTGGAACAGTGGCATTACCGTGGCTGGAACAGTGGCATTACCGTGGCTGGAACAGTGGCATTACCGTGGCTGGAACAGTGGCATTACCGTGGCTGGAACAGTGGCATTACCGTGGCTGGAACAGTGGCATTACCGTGGCTGGAACAGTGGCATTACCGTGGCTGGAACAATTCACAAAAGTCTCCTGCAAGTCCTTCACCATTGGTTTCAGAAGTGGCTGTAGCCTGTGAAGTATGTCTTGCAGGATCAGCCAGCTCTTCACTACATTACCATGAGATCCCTTCTGGTTCCCAGACATCCACCTCCTCCCGCTGAGGGAGGAACCAGACACTCGCATAGCTCGGTACAATTCTTAATGGGCGAGTTGATAAGGCGCTGACGGTGGCTTGCACAATGATGATGGACTGCAATGTTACATCAAGTCTTGCAGCAACAGTTTTGCAAATATCATCTGCACTAATGTTATACAGTAACCGACAACATGAGGAATTAGGAACAAGTGTAACACCTGGGTATCTCAATTTGTAGGATACTCAGGTGTTCCAGTGTGTAATTCCTCTTAGTTTTACAAGTAGTCTCGTCTTCCGAAATAAAGAAGCATCGGGAAGACCACTACCTCCAGTCAGCTCTGTGGCTAAGTAAATGGACACAGATACAGCTAATGTGACATTTATTGCGGCAACGTTTCGCTCTCCAGAAGCTTTGTCAAACCAGCTTGACAAAGCTCCAGGAGAGCAAAGCGTTTCTACAACAAAATGTAACAGTTGCATCTGTGTCCATATCCCTAACATGTTTTCGGTACTTCAACCATTATTACTAGGTCTGTGGCTGCCTTCTCTCTCTCTCTCTCTCTCTCTCTCCTCTCCATTCTACCCTGGCTGTGCTCCTCCTCCCATCCATGGGGACCAAATGCCATCTGTGTAACTGCTGTCAATCACTGTGTCTCGTATTGAAAGAACAAATAATTCCTTGCATTCCGCCCTCCCCATCACCCCAGTGGGCAGGCGGGTAGGTGTATAAAAGTAAAAATCACATACCCTCTTCTCCCCCTAAAAAATGATAGCAATCTACGGTTTTTTCTGCTTTACTTTATGTTGTATTCGCAGCTCTTAACATTACAAATCCTAACAGTATATAAGCTTAATTATAATATTTGTTTTAATTTCCATACGTTACAATTAACCTGTCATTTTCTAACAAATCTAGTTCCTCCGTGAAGTCACTCGAAGGTGACTCGACCAGCTCAGCGTGACTGACCGAGGGTGGCTGACCGGGTGGCCTCGGGACCGCAGGTGGCCTGACCAGGGTGAGCCTCGGGACCGCCAAGGGTGAGCCTCGACCGCCAGTGAGCCTGACGCAGGAGCCTCGACGCAGGGTGACCTGACCGCAAGGTGAGCCTGACCGCAGGGTGAGCCGGACCAGGTGACCTGGCCCAGGCTGGACCGCAAGTAGCGGGACCCAAGTGAGCCTCGGACCGCCAAGGGTGAGCCTCGGGACCGCCAAGGGTGAGCCTCGGGACCGCCAAGGGTGAGCCTCGGGACCGCCAAGGGTGAGCCTCGGGACCGCCAAGGGTGAGCCTCGGGACCGCCAAGGGTGAGCCTCGGGACCGCCAAGGGTGAGCCTCGGGACCGCCAAGGATGAGCCTCAGAATAAACAAATGATGCAGCGATTGCTATTGACTTCTGTCAGCGTGGGATACCATCATGTGAAGGACGTATGTACGTGTACGTACACACACACACACACACACACGCTAACACACACACACACACACACACGTAACACACACACACACATGGTCTAGCTTAGCAAGTGACGTTCCCCTAGGCTCAGTACTAGAACCTCTACAATTTCGAATATATTTAAATGACCTTCTGGATGGGGTCGAATCCTACGTGTGTGTTCCCTTATGTGAAACTACTGAGAAAAATACGAACAGACATTTTACGATGCGAGGACCGGGTACAAGGAACACAGATGAATATTAAAAGTCGGATAAGCCATAAGGATGTCAGGGACTACTTTTTCAGTCTCAAGAGGATCAGAGAAGTGGAATGAACTAGATGTGGAAATGGTGTTGGCGAATTCAATACGCTGTTTTAAGAGCTGTGATAGGCGTCAAGATGCCAGAGACCAGTAATATGCTGGCGGGTGAAGTTTTGGAGACGGGGCCGGAGGCATGACTCGACCCTAGAAAACACAAATCAAGTACATAGTATATCTTTGCTTTAAATTGTTTTACTATCTGTAAACCTTGCATCTCTCTATACAAGGTAAAAACACTAGTGTAATTACTATGGTAGTAGTGGTGGTGGTGATAATAACTAGTAGTGGTGGTAGTAGTAGCAGCAGCAATATTAGTAATAGCATCAGCAGTACTAGTAATATCAGCAGCAGAAGTAGTAGTAGTAGTAGTACAGAGTAATAGTAGCAGCAACAGTAATAACAGCACCAGTACTAGTAAAAATAGTAGTAGCAGCAGCAGCATAAATTGTTAGACAAGTAGATGCTAAAAATGGGTAGAGGGATCGTAGGAAGATTGAAGATCAAGATATTACTTAAGGTGAGGAGGGAGTTACAAGAGGAATGGAAGTGTTGTGGTCTGAGGATATTCAAGGAGAGAAAAGGGTTGTGTGTTGTGAAGGTATAGGAAAGGGGAAAAGGTGTTGTGGAGGGTACAGTGAAGGAGAAGTGATGTTGGTGAGCAAAAGGTGGTAAATTAGAGGAGAGGGGTGGTGTTGTGGAGTGTAAGTATGGGAGGAAGAATGGGTGGTTCGTTAGTGGAGGGTAAGGGAGGGAGGGTGCAGTGTTGATGGAGGTAAGGGAGAGGGAGGGGGGTGGTGTTGTGGAGGAGTTAATGAGGAATGGAGGTGTTGTGGAGGGTAAGGAAGGGGAGAGGTGGTGTTGTGGAGGGTAAGAAGGGAGAGGTGTTGTGGAGGGTAGGAAGGAGGTTGTGGAGGGTAGAAGGGGGGTGGTGTTGTGGAGGGTAAGGAAGGGGAGAGGTGTTGTGGAGGGTAAGGAAGGGGAGGGGGGGTAAAAGGGGGTTGTGGAGGTATGGAAGGGAGGGGTGGTGTTGTGGAGGGTATGGAAGGGGAGGGGTGGTGTTGTGGAGGGTAAGGAGGGAGGGTGGTGTTGTGGAGGGTAAGGAGGGAGGGGTGGTGTTGTGGAGGGTAAGGGAGGGGAGGGGTGGTGTTGTGGAGGGTAAGGAAGGGGAGGTAACAGGTGGATCAGACAGCAACACACCTCTACCTTGCCTCAAGCCATCTTCTCAGACGGTAGCCAGTGTTGAGGGAGAGAGGGAGGGAGGGAGAGAGAGGCTAACAGCTAACAAGCTGTTAGTAGAGGGAGAGAGGAGAGTAAGTGGAAGGCAGGAGGAAAGCCGAGAGAGGAAGGGAGGGAGGAATGGAGAGAGCATGTGGAAGGAGGGAGGGAACAAGAGGAAGAAGGGGAGGGAGTGAAAGTAAAGAAAGAAAGAGGGGGAGAATAAGGAGAGAAAGTAAATGGTCCATCTACTGGACCAAAATATCTAAGATTCAACGTAGGTATTTTCACCCAGGTGAGACATGATCTTAACTTGTCAGATCTTTGTCTTAGATGAAGATATAATGAAGTTAATCGATTGCTTATTTCTTGAAATTCATTAAGAATGGTACTGATTTTGACATGTCGTGCAGTGTGGATCATCATGTCATTACCACAGCTTATATCTGCATCTTTAAGTGAGGTAGGTAGAGCATTAAAATATTAACTATCATGGGAGTGAGAACTCCTTCTCTACCTAAGGGGGATTTCTTTAGTCTCACTTCTAAAACCTTAGTAGAAAACAAAGGATAATCTAGCTGATAAAAATAATTTGCTTTGCAGCTAAGTAGGTTATCATCAATATTTATCTTTGTTAGTTCATGTAGGATAACAGTTCTGCTTGCTGTATCAGGCAGACTAAGTCAGGATATGTGATAAAACTTAGTAGTGTGGGCAGTGAGAGGTGGTAATTCTGTACACATTTCCGTACTTTTATAAAACCAAAGAGATGAGGCGAGAGTTGCCTGACTATAGTACCATTCTTTCAAATCTTTTGTCAAGACAACTCGTTTATAGAAATGGTCTAAATATATCAGGCTGTTGCAGCGTAGGAATACTGATTGCAGTAGTAGTTGTGACAACTATACTTAGACCGCGTAGGTCACTCAGGGGTCACATAAAGGGATAAAAACAAAGGAATAAAATCAAGAAACAATAAAAGCAACGAACATAAACACTGAACACTACAGGAATGGCCACTGGAATCCAGTTCCAGCAAACACTCAAGTTACGAATACTGGAAACAAGACTGGTGGCGGAACATAGATTGGAGAAAGGGGAAGCTGCTAGGAGAAGGACCTTGGGATAAGCATAGTACGGAGCATATCGCTGGAGGCGCCTATCAACAGAGTAAGTGTCAGCGGCATACGCGCGTCTAGCATACTTGATAACCCGCTTTCAGGAACCTCGACAAAGCAGCATTCAGGACTATACACGACATAGGTCAAGCTTACTATACAACATACATCACCTGACTTGAACTCTCACATGATCAGTCATGCTGAGAAACTAGTAGAGTACAAACAGAAGACTGCACGAGTACATGCGCATGCATGCTTGCACACACACACACACACACACACACACACTCACGTAACTAACACACTGCAGCAATAAGGAATCGTTCAGGACCCTGTACACTGTGTATGTCAGGCCTATATTGGAGTATGCAGAACCAGTTTGGAACCCACACCTAGTCAAGCATGTAAGGAAATTAGAGAAAGTGCAAAGGTTTGCAACAAGGCTAGTCCCGGAGCTAAGGGGCATGTCCTACGAGGAGAGGTTAAGGGAAATCGATCTGACGACACTGGAGGACAGGAGAGAGAGGGGGGGATATGATAACCACATAAAATACTGAGAGGAATTGACAAGGTGGACAGAGACAGGATGTTCCAGAGATGGGACACAGCAACAAGGGGTCACAATTGGAAGTTGAAGACTCTGATGAATCACAGGGATATTAGGAAGTATTTCTTCAGTCACAGTTGTCAGGAAGTGGAATAGTCTGGGAAGTTATGTAGTGGAGGAAGGCTCCATACATAGCATTAAGAAGAGGTATGATAAAGTTCATGGAGCAGGAAGAGTGACCTAGTAGAGACCAGTGAAGAGGCGGAGCCAGGAGCTGTGAATCGACCTCTGCAACCACAACTAGGCGAGCACACGCACGCACACACACACACACACACAGCAAACCTAAGAACAGCATTCCGACATCTTAATAAAGAATCGTTCAGGACCCTGTACACTGTGTACGTTAGGCCCATATTGGAGTATGCAGCACCAGTTTGGAACCCACACCTAGCCAAGCATGTGAAGAAGCTCGAGAAAGTGCAAAGGTTTGCAACAAGACTAGTCCCGGAGCTAAGGGGTATGTCCTACGAGGGGAGGTTAAGGGAAATGGACCTGACGACACTGGAGGACAGGAGAGATAGGGGAGACATGATAACAACATATAAGATACTGAGAGGAATTGACAAAGTGGACAGAGACAGAATGTTCCAGAGATGGGACACAACAACAAGGGGACACAGATGGAAGTTGAAGACTCAGATGAATCACAGAGATGTTAGGAAGTATTTCTTCAGTCACAGAGTTGTCGGGAAGTGGAATAGTTTGGAAGCGATGTAGTGGAGGCAGGCTCTATACATAGCTTTAAGCAGAGGTATGATAAAGCTTATGGCGCAGGGAGAGTGACCCAGTAGCGGCCAGTGAAGAGGCGGGGCCAGGAGCTTTGACTCGACCCCTGCAACCACAACTAGGTGAGTACACACACACAATATGGAGCGTGGGAAGAGCAACCCTGACCAGAGGGTCACTCTGGCGGAACCAAAGAGGCTAGCGTCACAAAATAATGTTATCTTTAGGGGCAGACGCAGGTGCGGTGTAGTGTGTGTACGGGTGTGCTGCCTTGAATATTATACCAGCTTGTCCCTAACATAGCTCAGGTGGGGACTTGGCAAGGTGAATGAGGCTCACTCCTAGATCACCCTCTGCACTGTCACCCACTGGAACAAGATCACCCTCTGCACTGTCACCCACTGGAACAAGATCACCCACTGCAACGAGGATCACCCACTGGAGCAAGATCACCCACTGCAACGAGGATCACCCACTGGAGCAAGATCACTCACTGCAACGAGGATCACCCACTACAACGAGGATCGCCCACTGGAACAAGATCACCCATTGCAACGAGGATCACCCACTGGAGCAAGATCACCCACTGCAACGAGGATCACCCACTGGAGCAAAATCACCCACTGCAACGAGGATCACCCACTGGAGCAAGATCACCCACTGGAACGAGGATTACCCACTGGAACGAGGATCACCCACTGGAACGAGGATCACCCACTGGAACGAGGATCGCCCACTGCAGCTAGAATTGCCCACAAACTGGGATCAATTAGGATCAAGTCTCCTATTCCCTTTTGTGTGTGTGTGTGTGTGTGTGTATACAAGCATTTTAATTTCAGCTGTGAATATAATTTTCATAAGTTTACCCCTGAGTTACCGCGACAGTTTACCCCTGAGTTACAGCGACAGTTTACCCCTGAGTTACAGCGACAGTTTACCCCTGAGTTACCGCGACAGTTTATCCCTGAGTTACCGCGACAGTTTACCCCTGAGTACAGCGACAGTTTACCCCTGAGTTACCGCGACAGTTTACCCCTGAGTTACAGCGACAGTTTACCCTGATGTATAGCGACAGTTTACCCCTGAGTTACCGCGACAGTTTACCCCTGAGTTACCGCGACAGTTTACCCCTGAGTTACCGCGACAGTTTACCCCTGAGTATAGCGACAGTTTACCCCTGAGTTACAGCGTCAGTTTATCGCTGAGTTACAGCGACAGTTTACCCCTGAGTTACCGCGACAGTTTACCCCTGAGTACAGCGACAGTTCACCCCTGAGTTACAGCGACAGTTTACCCCTGAGTATAGCGACAGTTTACCCCTGAGTATAGCGACAGTTTACCCCTGAGTTACAGCACAGTTTACCCCTGAGTATAGCGACAGTTTACCCCTGAGTATAGCGACAGTTTACCCCTGAGTATAGCGACAGTTTACCCCTGAGTTACAGCGTCAGTTTATCGCTGAGTTACAGTGACAATTTACCACCGAAATAGTGACACTTTGCCACTGAATTACAATGACAATTTACCACTGAGTTATAGTGAAAGTTTACCACTAAGAGAGTGACAGTTTACCACTGAGATACAGTGACACTTTACCACCGAGGTACTGTGACAGTTTACAACTGAGATACAGCGACAGTATAAACCCAATTTACATTAACAAAACTGACATATCATGTTTGTATAAGCTTTGAATATACTTTGCATAAACTCTATTAAGGCATTTAGAGGAATTGTTTATGTTTATATATAATATATATATATATATATATATATATATATATATATATATATATATATATATATATATATATATATATAAGTTACTGTGTGAATATAACTCGTTAAGGCGTGTTTCCGGTGCGTGTACAATGAATGGAGAAGACTGCCCTTGCTGGGGGCACGACCATATAAGATTTGAGTAGGATATGTCTGAGTCTATGCCATATACCGTCTGTTGCTATCCTGCGGCTGGTGGTGCACTTTATCCCCGGGGCGAACCTATCCCACCCACCACAACACTAGCTGAGGGTCCTCTCCCACACACTACCTCTGTGCTGACAACTCTAACTCACTCACTCTCACTCTCTCTCTCTCTCCCTCTCTCCCTCTCTCCCTCGCACTCTTGAACGCTGACAACCCTGTCTCCCTCGCACTCTTGAACGCTGACAACCCTGTCTCCCTCGCACTCTTGAACGCTGACAACCCTGTCTCCCTCGCACTCTTGAACGCTGACAACCCTGTCTCCCTCGCACTCTTGAACGCTGTCAGCGTTCTCTCTCCCTCCTTCCTTCCTTCCTTCCTCACCCCCCCCCCACATACAAACACACATTCTCCATGCTGGCAACCCACTCTCCTGCGCGCGCATGCATTCACTCCCTCCCCACATCCATCTACCTTCCATCTTTTAAGAACTATAAGAGGTCATCAATCTAATGTGTGTCGAGTGAGAGTGGGACTCCTGATGCCACCTATCTCCCGTAAGAACCCATCTCGTAACCCCTCCTACCCCAACTCCCTCCAGGACAATCCTGCCTACCACTCCACCTGTCTCTCCCAAGACCATCTACCCCCACCTCACTCCGCTCTCTCCCTCACCCTTATAACAATTAAAGTTATCCTTGTTTTTGTGTTGGCTTCCACCTGTTGCCTCCGCCGCCGTCTTCTCTTCCTCCTCCTCCATCGTTTCCTTATGTTATATGATTTTACCTCTTTGCCTTACACTATATTATCTTCTTCCTTATTTTGTCTTTACTCCATCTTTAACCACTTCTACCTATTTTCTTTAATTCCTTAATTTTTTATTTTCCTCTTGATTTTCTTGGTGCCTAGTTTCCAGAATTTTGTGTAGTCATATGTTCTTGCTCTACCGTCCGCAGGATGGATATGGGGAGCACAATAAACTAGCAGTTTGGGCGACAAAAGCTAAATCCTCTTGATATTCACTAATTCTTGCCGTCTGTCTGTCTTTCTGTCTATCACACACACACACACACACACACACACACACACATCACACACATTCACACACATTCACACACATTCACACACACACACTCTCCTCTTTATTCTCTCCCTGTGCGTCTCTCCCATTATTATTGTGATATTTCCGTCGAAAATATATCCAGGCTACAATGATAAATGCTTCCTGTCTTGTCTTGCTCTTTCTGAATTAATTTATCTCAGTATTGCTAATTAGCTTCTTGAGTCTTTGAATTTTCTCTCTCTAATCTTCTTCATCACAGATCTCGAAACTGTACTCGGTTTGTGTTATATAAATGGTGCTATTAGTTACTATTATTCTGTAGATATTAATAAAAATAAACATTTATTATTGTGTTAATATTATTTATTGTATTTTTATTTTAATTGAACTCACCCTGAAAACACTTTTTTTTTTGTCTGCGCCCTGTCCTGGCGGCAGTGAAAGCATTATTATACGTCCTGGGAATTATTCATTTATTCTTGTTTTAATTTGATCTCAACTGAGAGTTCCATTCATGAATTTTCACTTCATTATGGTGCAATGGTGGCATTGCACCATAATGAAGTGGCATATTAGTGATACTTAATGTGCTACGTCCACCTTAGCATCACCCCTCGCCTCCCTGCCACCCGCCAGACTATGGGAAAATCGAACAGGTGGCAAACCGACCCTCAACCCGCAGGCGTTCTTGAGCGCCTAACCCGGCTACACCTACCAACTCCATTATCGACCTTTTTCCGACAGGTTTTAAAGGCCGTTGCTGTCCATCTGAGTTACCGGGCGTGGGTTCTATAAGCTCGATGGGAGAATCTTTCATTATTTCATCAGTGGCCTGTCCTGTGCTGTCCCCGGGGCGTTACAAAAAAAAAAAGTGGCTAACTCCTGGCTACATCCACATACTGTGTTCCTACGCCTCCCGAACAGTTATCTCCCCCATCCCTTCTGTCCTATTCCTCCTGACCAGCATCTATCAACTCCCCCCTACCCCTATTCCCTGCACTTTCTTCTCCATTACCTGCATCTTCTTTTACTCACATGTCTCTAATGCCTCAACGGCTATCATCTACTCCTGCTCCCTATGTCTCCTCTCTAATACCTATTGCCACACTCCATCCCCCCCACACACTTGTCATGTGAAGTCTCTCAGCTTTGACAGATTTCAACACTACGTATGTGACCCATCGTATGTGATGGAATATGACAGGAAAACATAGCAGGGTATCCTATTCTGCTGAATAAAAAATAGCTATACCTTATTACTAATCCCTCATCACCGAAGGCTTCTCCCCCACCACCTATCACGCCCCCTTTCCCTCCGTCTCTTAGACACCCCTCCCCAACACTTCCCATCCCCACCATCCCCGTGGATGGGTCTACGTGTTACCCAGACTGCTTCTAATAAGGCTACTGACCTTGGGATACGGGCCTTCTTAAAGCTATTTAGCTCAACTCCCTGTGCTGTATAATTTGTTTAACTGACCACTACGCCACTACAGAGTACAAGCACTACTTCAAGTGCCTGTACTCTGTAGTTTACAGTTCGACAAATTAAGCTTGAAAGATGAGAATATCGGAGGTAGTGTTGGACGCTATGTACGTAGCTGGGCGACCTTGTTTATGTTTTGGTGTGTCAGCTGTTCTGCCCCTCGCCCTCCCCTCCCTCCCTCTCCCCCTTCTCTCTCTTGTGCTCATCTAACAGTAGTCGCCTGTTTGCAGGGGTCGAGTTCCTGCTCCTCTTAACCATTGACGACCGGCGAATATTTTTAGATTCGCAAATAACAATCTGTCTTGTTTTTATTTTTATTGCTTAGCTCTGAGAGAGAGAGAGAGAGAGAGAGAGAGAGAGAGAGAGAGAGAGAGAGAGAGAGAGAGAGAGAGTGTGTGTGTGTGTGTGTGTGTGGTGTGTGGTGTGTGTGTGTGTGTGTGGTGTGTGTGTGTGTGTGTGTGTGTGTGTGTGTGTGAAATTCTCTGTAAAGCTCACGTTCCTTTTTTTTTTGCGTTTGCGTTTTGTTCGTTCACTTGTCGTGTTTTTGTGTTAATTTCTCCTGGGTTAAATTCTACATAATTTTCTGTTTAGAACCATTGTAAAACTTTCGAATTACGTACAAGCTGTAACTAGATAAACTTGCACCACCATGTTTCTAAGTTCTAGTTCAGTTCCCCCTCCTCCCCACCATCATCATCATTTAACCCCCTACCATCTATTTCTTCCTTCCCTCCCTTCATCCCTCCCTCACCATCCCTCAACCCCCTACCATCTATTTCTTTCTCCCTCTCCACCATCAATGTCCCCCCATACATATCCCTCCCCTTCCTTCTTAGCACTGCCCTCATCTACCTGCTTGACCCTGCTTAGCCCTCCTCCCCCAGACCTGATTGCCTCTGCTTAGCCCTCCTCCCACAGACCTGATTGCCTCTGCTTAGCCCTCCTCCCACAGACCTGATTGCCTCTGCTTAGCCCTCCTCCCACAGACCTGATTGCCTCTGCTTAGCCCTCCTCCCACAGACCTGATTGCCTCTGCTTAGCCCTCCTCCCACAGACCTGATTTCTCTGAGCCCCGTACTTTCTAGTACTTGCTAGTACTTTCCTAGAGAATCTAAACTCGCAAGGGTCATACAGCCCTTGGGGAACAGGAGGCAATCAGGTTTGAGCCAAGAAAGCGTAGAGTAGATCCACTTCCTTGGATCAAGATACCTTTACTGGTGTGAGACCAGTAATCCGGTCTTAGACGAGACCTCCCAAATAGTAATATTAAGAATAGAAACTATTACGAATAACTTACGAATAACTAATATTACAAATAACAACTATTACGAATAACTTACGAATAACTAATATTACAAATAACAACTATTACGAATAATAACTATTACAAATAATAACTATTACGAATAACTACTATTACGAATAACTACTATTACGAATAACAACTATTACGAATAACTACTATTACGAATAACTACTATTACGAATAACTACTATTACGAATAACTACTATTACGAATAACTACTATTACGAATAACTACTATTACGAATATGAATTATTACGAATAGGAACTATTAAAGAAAATTCTTAATAAGGAATATTACGAATGGGAATTTTTACGAATGTAAGATTTACTTGTCATCTTACGTCTCAGACGAAAAAAAAACGTTCATCTCGGAATAAGTATTTTAGAGAAATTTCTGTGACATTATTGCCTGCGTCGTCTGTTGCTGGGTATCTTGACGCAAAATCGCGTCTAACGCGATTTTGCGTCAGGCCTCATCTTCACATTTGATACATCTTTGAATGAGTTTTCGAGTTTTTCTAATACCGGAGCTCTGCCCTGGGCCTGGCTTGTCTGGTGTTTGCCTGATCAACCAGGCTGTTGCGGCTGGCAGCCAACTGGCCCACATATCCATGCAGCCTGGTTCCTCAGGCATTTGGTGGAGGTAATTACCAGTTTCCTCTAGAAATATTCTACACGGCATCTGTCCTTCACTGGGTATCTCAGTATGATGTTATGGCGGTGCGTAGATTTAAGACTAGGCCCTCAAATACCTTTCACGTATATATCATATATCTCCCTCTCCTTCACTCTAGCGAGTATACTTATTCAGGACTTAGAGGCGTTCCCAGTAATTCTGATGCTTTATTGGCTCTATATGGGCTGTAAATCATCTCTACTCCAGCTCTATCTTCCTTGCCCTGAATAGAGTTGTCAACACTGAGCAATACTTAAACAAGAGCGATTTGAAGTGTCACCATTGGTACTATTTCCCTTGTTTTGAAAACTCTCATTATCCACTTTGTCATTTCCTTGGCTGTCGTGACATTTGACTTGTGTTCTTTGAAAGAAAGGTCTGCTGCTGACATTATTACTCCCAGGTCTTTCACGTGTTCCTTTCTATTTGATGATCCTCTTGGGTTTTGTATCTACTGTTCTTTTTAGATTCTTCATTCTTTTCACATATAAGCAGCTGGAAATCACAGAACGTCTTGTTGTTATCCCTGAGGCTAGTTCTATCTCTGAGGCTAGTTTTGCCACTAGAGCTCGCTCTATACTTGAGGCTAGTTCTATCTTTGAGGCCTGTTCTATATCCCTGCTGCTTGCCTGTTGTCGAATCCAGGGGCGGGGGTCACTGCCCCATCTCCCCGGTCCAGATTAGACCTCCTGGCTCATGGCCTGATTAATAATCTTGTTCGTGTTAGCCGCAAGCAGTCCACCGTACTCAACACAACCCTGCCGATCCTATTTATATATCTCAAAATGTAATTCTATCCTGAGCTAGTTGGAGCCTCCATGGCTTGTTTACATTTACAAATGTTTGTGAATGATAGGAAAGGAGTGCACAGTAGTAACAACCAGCTGATTATTAGGGTGTTTGTGAATGAATGAGGGAGGGAGGGGGTTGTAGTAGCTAACAGCTGATCCCTCGAGTGTTTGTGAATGAGGGAGGAAGGGAGGAGGGGGTTGTAGTAATCAACTGAGACCCCAGGCACACTTATGCTATGCTGGGAAAATGTTTCATGTTGATGTTGCTGTAGTGGTGGTAGTTAGGGAGGTTGGAGGGGGGGTGGCAGTACCACACACATCGGACTTTGTTTAGAAAGTTTGCCAAGTCATGCAAGATATTTTTCTTTTTAGTATGCCCTTGTGAATGTATATATGTACTCACCTGTATGTGGTTGCAGGGGTCGAGTGTGTGTTGTGTGATCCATTGTGGTTGGTGGGTGTAATGTGTATATGTATGTGTGATATGTATGTGTGTAATGTTGTGTGTATATGTATGTGTGTATATGTATGTGTGTATATGTATGTGTGTATATGTATGTGTGTGTGTATATGTATGTGTGTGTGTGATGACAGTTGCAACCACTGTGTAATGATGCGTCACAAAACACACTGAAATACGTAATCAGTGACACTACAGTGAACACGACACGGAACACACACACCTTTAAGAGGAGGTATGATGAAGCTCTTGGAGCAGGGAGAGAGTGACATACTAGCAATCAGTGAAGAGGCGGGGCCAGGAGCTATGAATCGACCCTGCAACCACAATTATGTGGGTACACACACGGATACATTTGACTGTCACCTAGTATGTCACTCATATACAAACAGTACTAGTTTTCCATCTTTTTTGGGAAACCAAAATTGTTGGACATTGCCAGTTTCTTGTGAGGTGTAGTATCAAATGCCTTTTGCAGTCTAAGAATGTTCAGTCCATCCTTCCCTTATCTTAGCTCACTTCTCAATCTCTGTAAAAACTCGAGAATGTTTGTGATGTGAGATTTGCTGTATCTACGGCTGCGATGATAATTATTTATGAAATATCTCTAATTGCTCTACTATTTTCCTTCTGATTATCTCCATTACAATACACAGTGTGTCTTTTTTTTTTAATGTTTCGACTACAATTGCTGTCTTCCAGATCTCTGACAGCTGTTCTGTATCCACTGACTTGTAGATTTTAAGATTGTAGGTAGTGGTTCAGACAGTGCTGCTGCTCCCTCTCACAGAATTCATGATGAAACTGTCGGGTTCCATGGGTATGTTGCCCAGTACCCACTGGTGTTTTCCTCTCTAACATACACTCATGTTGTTCCTCCCACTGAAAACAGCTTTTTAAATAGTTTGTTCAGCTCCTCAGTCGTTTCTCGTGAGCTCTTTCCCTTCCTTCATCAGTCTTGTTACCTGGTATTTTACTGTCGTCTTCCTTCTAATGTGACTGGGAAGCAGTTTCAGTTCAGTCTTTGTTTTGCTGCTATGTCATTCTCGCACTGTTACTTTTTTTCTTGCTCTTGCATATTCGTTTCTGGCTCTCGTGTTCCTTTATTTTCATCTATCCTTCACTTTTGATAGTTTTCCATGCTCTGCACATTTGTTTCTTCCTCTCTGCCTCTTTGGTTGAACCACGGACTTTTTTTTTTCCTTTTTCTGATTTAGTAAAGTTGTTCACTGCCTCCCGTCACTTTTCTGCCCGATACTCCATTTCATTCAGTGACCTTCCTTCCAGTTCTCTTCCCCATCCCACTGCATTTAGGAATACTCTCGTCCCTTCAGAGTTACCTCCTTGGGAATGTGGTTCTCTCCAGTCTCACCTGCTATTCTTCACCTCAGTGTTTTCCCCTACAAAGTAATCAAAATTCAGTACTGTATGGTGGCTAGCGGCCACAGGTCTCTGTATTTCACCTACATCGGATACACTTATGCTAAATACTAGATCTATTCTTGCTGGCTCATCTCTTGTGGTGTCATTGGCATGCTGATACAAAGTTCTCCATGACCACCACCATCACAGCCCTCAACCTTCCTGGTCCCACATGTAGGTACCAGTGTTCGTCTTTTCCCCTGTGGTTGAAATTTCCCATTAGTAGGTTTTCTTTAGCCATGTTGGGGTCTTATTGTCGTCTTCGCCCACATGTAACGGTATCTTCAACTGTTAAAGAACAAAGACACAATACCGTGACTGGACAATGCGTAAATATGAAAATTAGACACATATGCAACATCTGGGTATCTTTATTGTAGACGTTTCGCCCTCCAGTGGCTTTATCAATACAAATTCTAGGACATAATTTGAAGACAGTAGAACTGTATACAAAAGTTGAGGTAATCAGTCCTCGGCCTTGGAGTTGGTGTGAAGAGAGACTACGGTGCTCTTCACACCATCAGTCTTGAAAATAATAATACTTTTCAAGACTGAGGGACTGATTACCTCAAACTCCTCCTTGTTCTTCACCATTCTCCTTAGTATTGACTTATGAAGCCACTTTGTTGCGAAGCGTTTCCTCAATAAAGATACCCAGGTGTTGCACATGTGTCTAATTTATCAACCCAGGTGTTGCACACGTGTTTTGTTCATCAACTTTGATGGTATTACACCTTTGATCTGATGATAGAGGGTGTAATTATTAGTAATTATTAGTCGTAATACTGAGTGTACTTGTAAACAATGTAATTACTGATGTTCATACTGACTTATTTTGGAAATGGACCCAAGTGCAGTTTAATAAGATATTAATGCAACGTTTCTCCTATCAGGGGCTTTGTGAAGACAAAATTCCTGGTGGGCGAAACGTTTAGTAAATGTCTTATCCTTAGAGAGAACTGTTTTTTTTTCATTTACACACAACTGTGTAAGTTGCTCTCCTCTGCCATCACTGCCTTGATGGCAGTGAAGGGCTCTTGATCCAAGACATTCGAGCTACCCTCCCTTCCTTGGGTCAAAAATGATTACATCCCCACGGGTTTAGCGCACCCCCATTGAAGACCACTGATGTTCTGTCATATTACTGATGGAACACAGTTCTGATAGGCTGATGAATTGTGTTCTATTGCAACACTTGGGTATCACCACTGCAAATTTTCGAGCAATAAAGATACCCAAGTGTTGCACATGTTGTGCAGTAAGTGAAGCGCTCCTTCCTTCTCAAGTGGATGTGACTTGGACCTGACTAGCTTGGGCCAGTGGCTTAGGCCGGTAGGTGACTAGGACCTGCCTCGCATGGGCCAGTAGACCTTCTGCAGTACTCGTTCTTATGTTTTCTGTTTCTTCCGTTGCAGGGTGCTACCTGGGGTGTTGCTTACGAACTGACTGGAGAGGCGGCTCTCAGCTACCTGGAGACGCGGGAGGTGTCCCTAGGTGGCTACACTACCAATGTGGTGACCTTCTTTCCCAGGGACGCCTCCCTTAACCCCTTCCCCGTGTTGCTGTACATCGCCACGCCCTCCTCCAGGGAGTGGGCAGGCTCGGCGCCCCTACATGAGATCGCCACGCAGATTACCCAGTGCTCTGGACCTTCAGGTAGGTCTCTGAGAGAATCTCACTGCCTTCACCTGTTCCTTATCCGAGACCCTTACTTCCTCCTTATTCCTCACCTGATTCCCTTACGTCCACCCCTCCCTTATTCCTCTTCCGAGTCCTTCACTCTTCCCTCCTTATTCCTCATCTGAGTTCCTCAACACTATTCTTCCTCTGATTCTCACTCCCTTCCTCCTTATTCCTCTGAGTCCTTCACTCTCTCCCTTACTTCTTATTCCTCTTATTTGGGTCCATTCTTCCTCCTAACTGATATACTGAGTACCTTACTAATACTTTATCTTTTTCCTTATTCCAGTCCGAGTACAACTTGGTACTCGCTCTTCGCTGGTAGACGGAGGATCGAGCCTACGTAACTACAGAGTTGAGGGACCCACACTGGTTCACCTCTTCATAGGCCACTAGATTCGATTTCTTATAGCTCTGGGACTAATATTGTTGCAAACTATTGCACTTTTTTTAAGATTTTGTGTGTGTGTACTCTTTTGTATTCATCTATCTGTGGTGCAAGGATTTTCACAGCTCCTGGCCCCGCCTTTCCCTGCTTCAAGAGCTTTATCGTGTGTGCGTGTGGAGTGACAGAGAGAGAGAGAGAGAGAGAGAGAGAGAGAGAGAGAGAGAGAGAGAGAGAGAGAGAGAGAGACAAAGACAGACAGATAGACATGATTTTCAGCCACACCTGATGACACTTGTGTTTTACAGGTCACAACGTGGAGTACCTACTGCGGCTAGCGCAGTTCATGCGGGAGAATGTGCCCGAGGGCTACGACGAGCACCTAGCTACTCTTGAGACGCTAGTGCGCCTGCGAATCAAGGAGAACAACCTCTGTCTCAAAGCCCTGATGGGAGACGGCCCCGCGGAGCCACAAGCGGCGGCGGCAGCGGCACCAAACATCAGACAAGAACCACAGCCGCAAGAAGAACGGCGGGACACCTTCCAATTCTCAGCAAAACTTCCCCCAAAGAAGCTTCGTTGTCTAAACGTCTAGAACTAGGTGTATGATGTAGATAGACCTAGGGCCTAGTGGTTACTCAGGCCTACTCCAGGGTAGAGGTTCAAACAAATTAACCTGGACCAAGTTTAACCATAAATCTCACTCGTCTTGAAAGATATCTTTTCCAACACAGTCACAGTGATACATGTATTACACAGTGACAAATTTATTCCAGCTCAAGGAACGAGGAGGACTCGACCCAGGGCAAGACACCTCCCACCTCTACACTGCTGGGTCGGGGCCTCTTCGTTCCATCTGTTGTTTACAATGGTTAATCTCTCGTTAAAAAAAACACTGTACGGGTGAGTTTAGAACCTATGGCAAGTCAATCGTAAAAGTCCAGGCCAGTGCTTAAGCCCCTGGGCCAGCTGGGTTCTCACCCCATTCGTACGGTATTTTTGCAATCGTATTACGATTTCGTGAGAGGTGTTGCTGGTGATGTGTTGTACACACAACTGCAACACTTTATTATTTATCTCCTCTGTGTTCTCCCGGAACAAGGTATTCTTAAGTTCTCTTGGTTGTGTTCTATGCAACAATTGTTCAGATCTGTTGCCTCTATTCTCTGGTAACAGCTGTGTTCATGTGCTCTCTCCAATGTTCTCTATCAATAGTTGTTCATTTTTTCTCCTGCTTGTTCTACAATAGTTGTTATGTTCCTCAGCTGTGTTCCTCAATTTCTGTTGTTAAAAGCTCTCTCCACTGTTGTTCCACACGTTTGATAGTAAGCTCTCTGTTGTGTTCCACAACAGTTTATTGATAATCTCTTTCCTGTTGTTCCACAACAGTTATTCGTAAGCTCTCGCCTGCTGTGTTCTGCAGCAACAGTTGCTCTTAAGCTCTCTCTTCTGTTAGAGATACAGAGGTTCGTTCAGAGGCCTTCAAGAGCCTGTCTAGGTAACCATCAGACCAGGTGTCGATCTGGATCTAAAACCTGTCAAGTTAAACATTCTAGCTACCAAGCCTCGTGGGCCCAGATGGTCGACAGGGAATCCCATCTTCCCAAATTCTGTGGAGTTTACACATACGGTCTTCAGTAAATTTATCAATTTACGTTTGATTTGGTTTGGAGTGTCGATAAAAATTGATTGTTATAACAAGTCAATAAGAATCAGTATTACAAAATACCACAACGCCAGTAAATGAAATACAAAATGAAGGCAATTAAAATTTTGACGCACGAAACAGAAAATAGAGGCCAGCAAATAGCAATACGAAATAGTCATATAATCACTGTTTACGCCTCGCAAACAGTCACCCACTTGACTGTCTTAGCAACAGCGAAATTGTTATAAAGAGGATGTTCTTGGAAGAATGCTGTCGATGACAGTTAAGATTAGTGTTAAATGTCAGTTCTTGGCGCAGCTATTAAAACCTTGTGTACTGAAGGCCAGAAATGGGAGACCGGTGTTCTGTTCGCTTTCGGTCAGCCTCTTCGGATCCGCCCATTTTAAGTTTCAGATCCGCCCATTTTAAGTTTCAGATCCGCCTACCTTGATCCCTTAATCCATTTATACCTGTCGTTTAAGACAGGTATTACAACTGTATATAAGATATAATGAGGTGGTTGACGGGTCAGATACCGGGGCGCGGACAACAAACGGAGGTTGGAGACTCCACCTCTCCCTGCAATGACCCACACGGGTTTAGCTCCTCAAGAAAAAACAATTCAAGGTTAGCAAAGATCAGTATTCCAATACGCTCCTGTCATAGGAATATAATGAATTCCCCTTCACTCTAGGACACAATCTCAAGTGAGATTCCTCCTTGATGCCAGTGAGGGGCTCTTGATCCAGTGAATTACAGCTACCCTCCCCTTCCTCGGATCTAACCTTATTACCTCACGTGAATATAGCTACGCCTCAACACAAACCTGGTAGGCAATAGTGACTGCCCACAAGCGGGAATAAAGCCACTGGTAGCAGAGGACTTTAAATACAACGTTGTATTCAAAGTATTCTCTGCTTCCAGTGATGGTATTCCCGCTGTGACCTTACTTTTAAGCTATTATGGATATCAGTATCTCAAAATGTGGTGCAACGATGCAATCAGTGCAAATATTACCACAGCTGTGGATGTTACACTGCAGCTTTAACTATGAAGGCAGAAAGTAATGTGGGTTATACACACAACACAACCCCAAATTGGGAAAAATTGACGTTTCGGTTCTTTCTCAACCATTAAGCCACACGTCACTATTAGCAGATGATAATTTAGGACGGACCGAAACGTCGTTTAATTTTTCCTCTCCTAATTGTGTGAGAGTTGTGAATGGTGACATTTTTTGTATGTGATATATATTTCTTGGACACTGAGTGCAGGTCTAGTAGATAAATAGACCAGTGCCATCAATGATACCAACATATGTATAAGGCTCGTGAGTGTTACCTGTATCAATACTCTTCCACTGTGTCCTCCAGGTATACACAGCATCAGTACCATCACTACAGTGAGGTGTGTACAAGGCTCGTGAGTGTTACCTGTGTTTCCACACTTCCACTGATGTGTCCTCCAGGTGTATACACGAGGCACGTTCAAGTTTTATATAGAAAGAAGTTTGACCACTGTTAATGTATAATAATTAAATAACGAATATCATCCAAGTGTTTTTCATCTAGATTATATGAGGAAGTTATAAATATAGCTAGATGTTTTAGCCAGATGTTTTAGCCAGGATGGCCCAACTAGAGGTTCACGAATGATACATTGGTTTAATTGCAAAGCTTCTAGACTTCCTAAGAATTCTTACATATATTCCGTATTATATATATATATATATATATAATATATATTATATATATTATATATATTATATATAGTCTGAAGATGCAACGAATCTGTAATTGTCAAAGCTTGTCTGTAATAATTTGTCAGTCTGAAATAATTTGTCAAAGTCTGAAATAATTTGTCAGAGTCTGTAATAATTTGTCAAAGTGAGTCTGAAGTAGTTTGTGAAAGTGAGTCTGAAATAATTTGTCAAAGTGAGTCTGTAATAATTTGTCAAAGTGAGTCTGTAATAATTTGTCAAAGTGAGTCTGTAATAATTTGTCAAAGTGAGTCTGTAATAATTTGTCAAAGTGAGTCTGTAATAATTTGTCAAAGTGAGTCTGTAATAATTTGACAAAGTGAGTCTGTAATAATTTGACAAAGTGAGTCTGTAATAATTTGACAAAGTGAGTCTGTAATAATTTGTCAAAGTGAGTCTGTAATAATTTGTCAAAGTGAGTCTGAAATAATTTGTCAAAGTGAGTCTGAAATAATTTGTCAAAGTGAGTCTGAAATAATTTGTCAAAGTGAGTCTGAAATAATTTGTCAAAGTGAGTCTGAAATAATGTCAAAGTGACTAATAATTGTCAAAGATTGCAATAATGTTAATCAGTGTCTGATAATAATTTGTAAAATTTAGAAAATTTGTCCAAAGGGTTGAGTCTGAATATAACTTTAAAATAAATCTAAAATAATTTGTCAAAGTCTAATTTGTCAAAGTGGTTAATTTGTACAATAAATGTCAATGTCTAATAAGTTATTATCACGTCTGTAAAGATACAAAACTTTCATTTAGAAAATGTTTATCTCAAAGGTTGAGCTTTGGCAAGCTATAACTTAAAATAAATTCTTATAACTTGACAAAGTTCAACTTTGTAACTCTACCAACTGACCTTCAATAATGTAATTTAAGAGTATAGAGTGATTAATTTTACAGTGATAAAGTGAATGTAAATACGAGTTAGTTATCAGCGTCTGGTCACAAGATGTGTTATGCAGAGAACAACAGTCTCGAGTGAATCCGAAATTGCTCCTCAATAAGTCTCTTCGTACTGAGCTCACTTAACGGAGGATTCGAACCCGTGGCAAGCCAGTCCTTAAACTGGAAGATCAGTGCTCTAGCTACTGTGCCTTGCCATGAGTTGTTTACAGTCGTGTCATTACGCGTTCACGAGTTATTCACAGTTATTCATACAGTTGATGAGGAATACATGTGCAACATTAGGATTCTTTATTAACGAAACGTTTCGCCTGCGATCGAAGCTTCGTCAGCGGAACACTGTGATGAATCACACTCCTGGAGACATCAGCCTTGGAGGAAGACCAAGCAGCTGAGTGATGGTGGAAGTGTTTCTTTTTTTTCGGGGGGGGTCACCCTACCTTGGTGGGAGACAGCTGGTGTGTCAAAAAAATATTTTTAATCACACCAGCCGTCTCCCACCAAGGTAGGGCCGGCCTGAAAATCAAGGCAGCACAACTACCTTTATGCCGGTAACATGCATACTACCTAACATTACTCTGCAAGATCCCTCTCAACTTTTCCACTCCATCCACTTCGTCTTCCACCAGCAGAGTCATTCAGCTCTGCAATCGACTGACGAAGTCTGCAGATCACGCGGAACATTTCAGCAATTAAAAAAAAATATCTAGAGTTTCACACGTCTTTAAATCATCGCTGTAGTAGTTGTAGCAGTATGATTATTAGTAGTAGTACTAGCAGCAGTGGTGGTAGTAGTAGTATAGCAGCAGCAGTAGTAATAGCAATAGTAGTATAGTAGCAGCAGCAGTAGTAATAGCAGTAGTAGTAGTAGCAGCAGCAGTAATAATAGCAGTAGTATAGTAGCAGCAGCAGTAGTAATAGCAGTAGTATAGTAGCAGCAGCAGTAGTAATAGCAGTAGTACTATAGTAGAAGCAGCAATACTAATAGCAGTAGTAGTATAGTAGTAGCAGCAGTAGTAGTAATAACAGTAGTAGTAGTACTATAGTAGTAGCAGCAGCAGTAGTAGTAATAACAGTAGTAGTAATAGTAGCAACTCAAACCAACAGTTCTAGAACTGATACATTAGAACAACGAAAATTTAAACGAGACAGAGTTACGATTCTTTTATATATACTTTGGGTGGGTCATGAGTGTGAAGGTTGCCAGTCATGTTGCATATTTGTTGCAAGGTCTATGAGGATTAGCAGAAGTATAGCACTGATAAATTAGTCTAACCTTGTTTGAAACTTGTCTTAGGTTGACACGTTTGCAATGTTAGCTAAACAATATGTTGTTTTGAGCGTGACTTAAGATACTGTATGAGATACTGAAAGATACTGTATGAGATACTGAAAGATACTGTATGAGATACTGAAAGATACTGTATGATTAAAGATACTGTATGAAACTAAAATACTGTAGTTATGAAGATACTGTAGATATGAAAATACTGTATGATTTGAAGTACTTGAAAGATTACTGTATGAGATACTGAAAGATACTGTATGATATACTGAAAGATACTGTATGAGATACTGAAAGATACTGTATGAGATACTGAAAGTTACTGTATGAGATACTGAAAGATACTGTATGATATACTGAAAGATACTGTATGAGATACTGAAAGATACTGTATGAGATACTGAAAGATACTGTATGAGATACTGAAAGATACTGTATAAGATACTGTATGAGATACTGAAAGATACTGTATAAGATACTGAAATATATTGTATGATACCATATAAGATACTAAAAGATACTGAAGGATATTAAAAGATACTGAAAGATACTGAAGGATACTGAAAGATACTGAAAGAGACTAAAATACTGTAACATCTTGTAACTTTATAAAAGATAACTTACTACAGTGGACTGTAACAATAGGGTCCCTTTTAGGCGAGCGCCTTAATGACGGTGTGAGGGGCTCTTGATCCATGGAATAGAAGCCACCCCTCCCTTTCCTTGGATCAAAGCGGTTTACTTCCCATTCCTCAGGTGCTGTGTGACTCCGTACGGGTTTAGCACTTCCCATTACAGGGGGACTGTAACAATACTGCGTTTGTGTGTGGCTTTACTTCCATGGAAAAGAAAGCCCTAAACCCATGCGGGTCATACAGCACCCGGTAGGTGGAAGACAGTCAGGTGTGATCCAAGGAAAGTGAGGGGGGTTCAGCTCTAGTGTCTTGGATCAAGAACCCTTCACCAAAGTGGTAATATTGCCCGCGAGGAGTAAATGGTAATATAGTGAAGCGCTAAGCCCGTGTGGGTCATTGAGCGCAAGGAAGGGGATGGGGGTGGAGGCTCGATCCTCCGTCCAGGTAACAGTGAGTGGGAGGCGCCGCTCTCCCACAGTAACGTCTACAAGGTGATTTTTACAATGTTATTTATACACCGCATTACCTCATACCTAAGATAATATATTCATACTTCCTTGTTGACGTTAAGGCAATCATGTCAACATTACCACGTGTATGGTGACGTATGTTGATAAACACTACCACGTGTGTATGGTGACGCATGTTGATAAACATTACCACGTGTGTATGGTGACGCATGTTGATAAACATTACCACGTGTGTATGGTGACGCATGTTGATAAACATTACCACGTGTGTATGGTGACGTATGTTGATAAACATTACCACGTGTGTATGGTGACGCATGTTGATAAACATTACCACGTGTGTATGGTGACGTATGTTGATAAACATTACCACGTGTTTAAGAATTATTCTACATTGACAGGTAGAATCCCAAAAAAATTTGATAAGTTAGTAAATGATTTACCATCATTATATATCTATATCTATATATATAATGTATTTATTTATATTGATTCTATGCTATTTATTTTATTATGCAGTTCCTAAATGATAAAAATATTATCTGCACGAAGCGATGATTATAATTTTAAGGAATTATTCTATCTGTACCTCATAATTTTACCAACGTGAATAACTGTCAAAGATATTTACAAACTTTTCAAAGAAATAAATGGCCACATTTACAAAGATTTATTTCCTGTAAACAGAAATGAACTAATAAATATATTTACGATCATATGTTGATTTTTTTAATCAATATTTAAGTCATTCGTCTGTATTTAACATTTGGTTGAATAATTGCCTGCAGTGTCATAAAAACATAAGAAAAGAGGAACACTGCAGCAGGCCTACTGGCCCATACTAGGCAAGTCCTTCTCAAAAACAAACCCACTGGTGAAAGGCTCTTGATGAAAGGAACTGAAGTTACCTTTCTCTTCAAAATTTTTACCTCCCATTCCCTAGCTGCTGTACGACCCAATACAGGTCTAAGAGGAGACTACACAGCCACATTGTTTTATTAGCTAACCAAATTCGCAACTTACATGGTCCAGAAGGCCTACTGCACTTGTCCACAGCACTTACGTTTCCGTAATATCGCTGACCTACCTCTTCAAAATATATATAGTCCACCCAAGTTTCACTCTAGTGTAATCATATTAAGTCATATTATATTGGTGAAAAGAACACCTTCCCATTTGAAATATTTAGTTCAAGTTTGCTGCCTTCGAATTTCTGTGACTTCCAGTGTTGTATATTCTGAACAGCGTCATCCAGTCGGGTGTGTTAGATGTAGTGGAAGATTTATGTTTTAATCTTGGAAGGAGTGTGGAGGGTAGGGTGTGTGGAGGCTAACGTGTATGGAGGGTAACGTGTGTGGATGGTAACGTGTGTGGAGGGTAACGTGTGTGGAGGGTAACGTGTGTGGAGAGTAACGTGTGTGGATGGTAACGTGTGTGGAGGGTAACGTGTGTGGAGGGTAACGTGTGTGGAGGGTAACGTGTGTGGAGGGTAACGTGTGTGGAGGGTAACGTGTGGAGGGTAACGTGTGTGGAGGGTAACGTGTGTGGAGGGTCAGGTGTGTGGATGGTCAGGTGTGTGGATGGTCAGGTGTGTGGATGGTCAGGTGTGTGGATGGTAGGGTGTGTGGATGGTAGGGTGTGTTGATGGTAGGGTGTGTGGGCACCCATCTACAATTCTCGTAACCCGACAAATTCCACAACTCCCACAACCCGACAACTCCCACAACCCGACAACTCCCACAACCCGACAACTCCTCCACAACCGACAACTCCCCACCCGACAACTCCCACAACCCGACAACTCCCACAACCCGACAACTCCCACAACCCGACAACTCCCACAACCCGACAACTCCCACAACCCGACAACTCCCACAACCCGACAACTCCCACAACCCGACAACTCCCACAACCCGACAACTCCCACAACCCGACAACTCCCACAACCGACAACTCCACACCCGACAACTCCCAAAAGCCCGACAACTCCACAACCCGACAACTCCCACAACCCGACAACTCCCACAACCCGACAACTCCCACAACCCGACAACTCCCACAACCCGACAACTCCCACAACCCGACAACTCCCACAACCCGACAACTCCCACAACCCGACAACTCCACAACCCGACAACCCCACAACCCGACAACCTAACAAGAGGACGACGTGATCCAGAGCAAGCGACAGATATCAACAAACCTCCAATATCGACGCCCAGATTTCTTCACGAACCAGACGTGACTTCTCTCGCAGAGAGAGAGGCGTGCGTGGCCAGCATCAGTCCACGCACTAGTATTGATACGGGCAAACCTCACTCCCTTAACGATGCATGACGGATGCAGAAACAAGCATGCTCTGTTTGGAGAAGGTGTTGGTGCATGGCACAGCGCCTGGGTCACTCAGACGCATGCAGCAACGGTGCTGAGGTGAATGGAGGAGTAATGATGGAGGGAGGGCGAGTGGAGGAGTAATGATGGAGGGAGGGCGAGTGGAGGAGTAATGATGGAGGGAGGGCGAGTGGAGGAGTAATGATGGAGGGAGGGCGAGTGGAGGAGTAATGATGGAGGGAGGGCGAGTGGAGGAGTAATGATGGAGGGAGGGCGAGTGGAGGAGTAATGATGGAGGGAGGGCGAGTGGAGGAGTAATGACTGATTATGAACAATATTCAGGGTTGTGTTACCTATTCTGTACTGCGTACAGCTAGCACCAGCAGTCTTATTGATCAAGCTATCATGACTCACGAAATCGCAGTGACACAATTGCAAACAAACCATACCACTGGTGGGGCTTGAACCCGCGGTCAGTGAGTCTCCAGACCGACGCGCTAGCCACTGGGCCAGCTGGCTACAAGATTCATCCAACTAGATATATTTCTACACCATAGGAAGGTTAGCATAGGCGCCACTGTGACCACAAATGCAAGTTTTTACAGACGAATCTCCCGCCAGCATGGCCGTGACGAACTCTAGCTCAAGTCCCTTCAAAGCCGTCATCATGACTCACCTTCCTACGTAGTTGGATGAATCTTATTGTAGCCAGCTGGCCCAGTGGCTAACGTGTCGGTCTGGAGTTTTACGACTCTGACCGCGGGTTCAAACCCCACCCGTGGTATGGTTTATCAAGCTATCAACAAGAAGAGCTGGTCTGGGACCAGGCCGCGAGCCAGTAGGTAAACCCCGAGTTCGACCCTAGAGCGAGTGGAGACCCTGGGCATGATTTTCCCACACTTGTCGCCCCCTGTTAACCTAGCAATAATCAGGCACCCGGGGTTAGTCGACTATGGTGGGTCGCAACCTGGGGAAAGAACTAAAAATACCCCAATGGAAAATAAGCCACTATGATTGGCTTTCTTGGATTGCTAATCTTCCGAGCGAATAATCTGAAGACTACTACTACTTCGTCTTTCTCTTATTATTATTCTTGAAGGAGCTTCACAAAAGTTAGTATGCCATGCCATTGTTCGTAAACCTCGATTATTTATAGGACATAATCAGTTTTTTTTTATAAATTAAATATTTTAATTCAGTTCTCTTGACTTGTTAATGGAACTGTTGGGATGGTTCTACCACTGGTGAAATTAAAAATCTAACCTTTTTTTTTCCTATAGCAACCAGTTTTATGTGATGACTTCATTGACTGGCGCAATAAATGGCAGTTTAGCGGACCAGTCACTGACTTATGATACGTCTGTTTGTCTGACTGAGCCAGTGTCTTATCAACAAAGGTAGGAGTGATGGAATGCTTAAGGTAAACCCTTTCCAACTAATACCACCACCACAACCCCCACTTAACCTCACACTCCCATCTCCATAATACACCACCAAAACAACCTGCGTCCACCCTACCAGCATCCACCCTACCAGCATCCCCAAAGCCTCACACACCTCAACCTTAAAATCAACAACCATTCTCAACCCCCATCAACTCTTTCCCATCACCACAACCTACACCCATCCTACCACAATTCCCAATACCACCCTACCATCATCTTGCAATAATCCCCTTGCACCCTAACTCTTCCACCATCCCCCAATACCCACTCCCCGTCCCCACCACCACCCCACCTTATAAAGCACCCACTCACCTCATTTAATGGAGAGACTAATGGCCATTTATTAAACGAGTCCTCTTAATAGCCAATAAATTTCTCATATAAGTGAGAAGCGTGGGATCATAGGTTTTATAGTATCTGAACGTAATTTACTGTTATATATATATATATATATATATATATATATATATATATATATATATATAATATATATATATAATGTAGTCCCGAATAGGTAAAACTTGCGATTTTGGCTTAAATAGCAACGGTCTTCTTGCTGAATAAGGCAAGCGAAAATTTGTGTATGCAATAATTTCTCAAAAATCATTCTGAACCTAACGAAAAAAATATGTTTCATTGTGTTTGTTTATTAAATTATTGTAAACTTATCTAAAGTATGTTTAGTTGGATTAGGCTAAATTAAATTACGCGTTATAATAAAGTTAGGTAAGTTTTCTAAGATTCTTTTGGTACAAAATTATTAATTTTTACATTAATATAATTAAAAAATATATATCTTTTAACGTATAAGAGAAATTTTTAGAAAGGACTTAATTTTAAACGAGTTCTTGCTAATTGACCAGTTTTACCTATTCGGCACGACATATACATATTTTTTGTCTGTCTCCCCTCTATGTTTTTCCTCTGGCTCTTTACGAACTGCTGGTTCGTAGCCTTCGGCCTCCCTGGCTTAATTCCAAAACTTAGATGGGGTGTTCTTGGCTTGTTCATTAGGAAAGATAACAAGTGTGTCCTGACGCGGGTCTTTGACAAGTGCTGACTCCTAACTGCCTAAACATTCATCAGGTACCTCCACCATACTGAAAGTAATGCAGGATCACTATCTAGTAGTAATCCTAATTACTGATGACCATTTTTTTTTTTAAGTTTCTAACGCTTGGCTTTCCTGAGTGAGTCGTGAAAATCTTTACCATCAATGCTTCCATTTCCATCGGTGTCAAACCCTTAAAAGACAGTCTCTCGCCTCCACTTCCCACAAGGACCGTCTAAGAGTTTGGAACCTGACGAAGGCGGCAAAACAAAAGAGAATTTTATTTTTGCGTCACGGCGGGTCTTTCAATGCAAAGATTAGTGGAGGCTTGATTCTCCTCCTGCTAATCGCGGCCCAGTTTCTGATCCAGAAACTGAACACAGTGAAAGCTTGATGTTCCACGACATGCTGTCCCTCAGGTATACTATCTCTGGTTTATATATTATTTTTGGTTTTATGTGAAGTGCTATGTGCGTTATTCAGCGTAAGGATTGGTGGATGCTCGATTCTCCGTCCGCTAATCGTTAAACAAATACGCTACATAATTACCTATATTCTCTACCGCTGAAGTGGTAGACCAAAATAAAGACTAAGATATCGTGTATATAGATTTATGTAAGCCATGATAGATTATTACACAGGAGATTGTTGAAGAAAGTAGCAGCGCACGGTATAGGTGGGGAGAGTATCTCCTGGATCGAGGTGTGGTTGACAGAGAACAGAGTTTGCATAAATGGGGATAAATCAGAGTGGGGACACCATTAGCAGTGGTGTTCAACAGGGGGTCAGTATTGGGCCCCTTAATGTTCACCTGTCAAGTATATCAGACAGTCCTTTGACCCTTCAAGGGGGAAGGGATGATTACGAGCTCTTGATACAAGGAATTGGAGCTCTCTGCCCTTTTATAGAGTCCAGATTAACTTCCAGCAACAAGCGCCATGTGACCCAAACCTTGGTGACGGAGACCAACAAATTGATTCAATAATACACGTGGTCAAACAGGACTGAAACGTTTTCTAACATGTGACCCGTACGGGTTTATCGATTCTCCACAGGGACTATAGCACAGCCTCCACAGGTCAGCCTTGAGGTTTCCGGAAGATATTTTCACGCCACTCTCTAAATTACACAAATTAAAAAATATTGGAAAGCCAGAGTGACCAATATTTAGGTTTCTTTTATACCCAAGGCAGGCACTGTTTGTATGCTGGCACTGTGCTTGTATACGGCACTGTATGCTGGCACTGTGCTTGTATACGGCACTGTATGCTGGCACTGTGCTTGTATACAGCACTATGCTGGCACTGTGCTTGTATACGGCACTGTATGCTGGCACTGTGTATACAGCACTGTATGCTGGCACTGTGCTTGTATACGGCACTGTATGCTGGCACTGTGCTTGTATACGGCACTGTATGCTAGCACTGTGCTTGTATACGGCACTGTGCTTGTATGCTGGCACTGTATGCAGGCACAGTTTACTCTCGTTGATATAACTTCCCGACACCTAGCCTGAGCATTATAAAATAAATACTACTTCGCCTATACCAAGCAACACCAGCTAATACCAGGATGACCCAGGTCATTTTGGGTAAGGTCACGTTGCATAATATAACAAATTTGTCAAGGGTAGGTCGCGCGTCGCTGAGCCAACCAACGTCGCGAGAGGGAAAAAAGGGGGGAAAAAACGTTACGTTTATGTTAATGTAAAAATTAATAATTTTGTACCAAAAGAACCTTAGAAAACTTACCTAACCTTATTATAACAAGCGCAATTTAATTTAGCCTAATACGGCTAAATATATTTTAGATAAGTTTACAATAATTTAATAATAAACAAACACAATGAAATATATTTTTTTTCGTTAGGTTCAGAATGATTTTTGCGAAATTACTGCATACACAAATTTTTGCTTGTCTTATATGGCAAGATGAGCGTTGCTATTTAAGCCAAAATCTCAAGTTTTACCTAATCGGCACGATATTATATATATATATATATATATATATATATATATATATATATATATATATATATATATATATATGCTAGAATTCGCAAGAGCAGGCGAAATATTCACAAACACTGATCTCTGGCCGACGGAGACTCGAACCTACGAACCTCATGACAAGGTACGCAGTGTTACCGACCGTACCACACTGGTCCAATACCTTGGCATCCAGCTTTCGCTAGACGTTATTCCAAGCATTGTAAAATCTCTAGTTGTGTCGATGCATGCAGGGATGAGATGAAAAGCTGTAAGCCTTCCTGCCTGAAAGCTGGCTGCCTTGGAATAACGTCTAGCGAAAGCTGGATGCCAAGGTATTGAACCAGTGTGGTACGGTCGGTAAAGCACTGCGTACCTTGTCATGAGGTTCGTAGGTTCGAGTCTCCGTCGGCCAGAGATCAGTGTTTTATATATATATATATATATATATATATATATATATATATATATATATATATATATATATATATATATATATATATATATATATATATATATATATATATATATATATATAACACGCACTCGTCGCTGGGAATGAAGAGTTCCATACGAGTTGAGAGGTACTCAAGTCCAATCAATCTTTAAAAAAGGTAAACAGGGTAATTTCCAGCAATTATTGGCCAATTAACCTAATTTTAGTGGTTGGCAAAGTCGCGAGAAAAAGTCATTCGAGGTTAAACTGAGCGATATTTAGAGAGTCATTAACTAATTAAAATTCTCAGTATGATTATCAATTTTTTTTAACGTTTAACGAAATTTCCTGGATTTCTTTTTCGATATATTAATAAGTATAGCCAACATCCAGACGAATATTTACCCATATTAACAAATATCCGAGCTGGTATTTCTACATTTGCTATTAGATTAATTCAAAATATATTAATAATTGGCAATCATTATTTTAACATCCAAACAGAGAAAAAAACAGACTTCAAATTACTGAAGACCGATATTAATCCTGTGTCATGGAGGTAATGTTAGTGTGTGTGGTCGTTCTTGTCGGGTTTTCTGCGTACTTGAAAGGATTATCTGTCGTAGCCTGTGTTTAGGACAGCTGGGAATGAGAACTGGTTATGGCTTTCTTTCTCATCCATAAATTTGATGGCGCTTTCCGCATTTTTAATAGTGTTAAACACTGCTTGAATGTTTAGTCTTCTAGGAAAAAGCATGACTAATGGGTGTCCACTACGTAATGTAGCCTTGCTATGTAATTGAGATAGCTGGTAAATGTTCTGCCTCAAGGTGCTCCATGTATAGGTTTGCTGAAATTACACTCATGAGTGAGCCCATGACCATCCCAAAATATTGTCCATACCTGAAGCAGTTGTGCTTTATGCAGAGCTCCACAAGATCCATGAAGTCCTCGCTTGGTAAAGGCAGGTTTATGTTGTCACTAACTTCTCACGTCAAAACTGGTTAGGGATTTGTTCTTGATGTTAACATTTTTAACTCCATTGATGAGGTCTCAAGTTCTGTAGATGTGTATGGCTTATAGCACCCGCTTGTTTTCATAGATATTACGCGAGTGTCCATGCCTGTTTTGAGGAGCACTTCCGATGCCCCAAGTGATAAGTTTGAGGGAGATGTTAGTTTTATGGGTTTTGGGTAACCCATAAAACCTAGCTGGTCTTGGGCTGCCGGCTAAGAGGTACGGTAGGTTTTTTTACAGTGTTCCGTGTTGCGAAGAATGCGGTAGACCTAGCTATAAAAATGTCTTGGTTGCCTCAAGCAATGGTGTTCCTGAATGAATGTATATGCATTACAGTCTCTAAGAAGGTCATGAACTTTGGCAAGATAGTCTGCTGTGTTGAGAATGACTGCTCAGCTTCCTTTGTCCCCGGTGTTAGTGGCATGTTATCGTTACCGGCGAGGTGCTTAAGGAAGTCAAGGTAGCTCAGCAGGATGACTGGTTTGGTGGGTTCCTTGATGTACTGGTGAATCTTTGCTTATAACTCTTAAAAACTCATTTCCACGTGTTGGCTTCTGCTAAGAGTATTAAGCTCTCATTTCTGTATATGTATCCTTGTAGAGAACTACAGTAGAAGGCAAAATTATTCTCTTTCTGTAGCGGTGTGTGGCTGGACAGGTTTTTAATAATGTTCAGTCTATGTCGTTCTATTTGCTATCACAAGGATGGTGAGTGTTCTGCTCAGTCTAACTTTTTGATGCAGATTAGCAATAGTGACTCTGCTGAGTATAGTTTCCGCAGTACTCACCTAGTTGTGGTTGCAGGGGTCAACACATAATTCCTGGCCCCGCCTCTTCACTGGCCGCTACTGGGTCACTCCCCCTGTGCCATGAGCTTCATCATACCTCTTCTTAAAGCTATATATGTAGTGTGTGTGTGTGTGTGTGTGTGTGTGTGTGTGTGTCTCAGCAAGAGGAGGGAATGTGTCAATGCACTGTTGAAGGTAGAGAGGTGTTACAGGAGACGTGGTGTCTAGAGGCAGTGAGAGAGACAGAGGCTGGTGTTGATATACCTGCTAAGTGTATAAATAAAAGCACACACATATTTAGAAGGGTATTAAAACACGGATATTAAAACAGTTAACAAGGCAATGATATTGGACACATGGATATTAAAATATATAGATAATAATAATACTATTAAGTTGCTGAGACGCCTAGCATTCTTCTGACACACAGGTACATAGACAGAGGTAACAGGGGTGTAAAGAAATATGCCCCAATGTTTCACTCTACATGGGGAATCGAACTTAGACCCTTCTATTTAGAAAATCGGTGCAGTATACCTTGACAGAGCAAGAAGAGACTTAGCGTTCATACAGTTATACCTACACGCATGCATGAGCGTCTACACACACACAAATGTGCACATGTACAGTATATTGAAGTGTGAGCGTGTACACACGACAGGATTTGAAAGTACAATAGTACCCAAGAGTGGGAACCAGGGAGGCGGGACCAGGAACTATAGCTCGACCGTAGTTCTCACCTATTCCTCTAGTTGTTCCTCCAGTCACCTGGCTGCTTTCCCAACCACCTGGCTGCTCCTTAAAATACCTGCCGCTCCATTAACCACCTGTATGCTCCACCAATCACCTGGCTTCTTCATTAACCACCTGGCTTCTTCATTAACCACCTGGCGGCTCCCTCAACCACCTGGCGGCTCCCTCAACCACCTGGCGGCTCCCTCAACCACCTGGCGGCTCCCTCAACCACCTGGCGGCTCCCTCAACCACCTGGCGGCTCCCTCAACCACCTGGCGGCTCCCTCAACCACCTGGCGGCTCCCTCAACCACCTGGCGGCTCCCTCAACCACCTGGCGGCTCCCTCAACCACCTGGCGGCTCCCTCAACCACCTGGCGGCTCCCTCAACCACCTGGCGGCTCCCTCAACCACCTGGCGGCTCCCTCAACCACCTGGCGGCTCCCTCAACCACCTGGCGGCTCCCTCAACCACCTGGCGGCTCCCTCAACCACCTGGCGGCTCCCTCAACCACCTGGCGGCTCCCCAACCACCTGGCGGCTCCCTCAACCACCTGGCGGCTCCCTCAACCACCTGGCGGCTCCTCAACCACCTGGCGGCTCCCTCAACCACCTGGCGGCTCCCTCAACCACCTGGCGGCTCCTCAACCACCTGGCGGCTCCCTCAACCACCTGGCGGCTCCTCAACCACCTGGCGGCTCCCTCAACCACCTGGCGGCTCCTCAACCACCTGGCGGCTCCTCAACCACCTGGCGGCTCCCTCAACCACCTGGCGGCTCCTCAACCACCTGGCGGCTCCCTCAACCACCTGGCGGCTCCCTCAACCACCTGGCGGCTCCTCAACCACCTGGCGGCTCCCTCAACCACCTGGCGGCTCCCTCAACCACCTGGCGGCTCCCTCAACCACCTGGCGGCTCCCTCAACCACCTGGCGGCTCCCTCAACCACCTGGCGGCTCCCTCAACCACCTGGCGGCTCCCTCAACCACCTGGCGGCTCCCTCAACCACCTGGCGGCTCCCTCAACCACCTGGCGGCTCCCTCAACCACCTGGCGGCTCCCTCAACCACCTGGCGGCTCCCTCAACCACCTGGCGGCTCCCTCAACCACCTACTCTTCCCACTACGCCTTCACTCGTCTCAACTCTACTTTCTAACGATACATCAAGCAATTAACCTCCAGATCTTATGAGTTATTAGGCAAATACACATTGCAGTTCAAGTGAATGTTGAACGCCGTCATGACGAGAGAAGGGCATATCACTGAGGACATTCACCTCTACCTATCACCCTTGTTTCGGGTGTTCGTAGATTTGAATCTCACTTGTATGTCGAGGATTTGTAGGCCTATATTAGTTTTCATATTAATTGTTACAGTGATGAAATAAGACTATATATTTGGAAAATTAATGTTCATTTGATAAAATACACGGCAATGATATGACAGATAATTGATTTAATAAGAGATACGAATACCATTTGCTTTTATAAGAGCACTGCTACACGCTTGGGCATAGTATCGACCAGTGTTGAACACATTTTGGCACGTTCTTCGTCGTGGCACCAGGTCCTAATAACAGCAATTAGCTTCTCCACAGTTAAACAGTCCTGTTTTACGATCCTGCGTTTGACAAATGAAGTTGGCAATACTGCCTCGTATTTGTCACTGTTCATCGTTCCCTCAACAATAAGCCGTCCAGGGCTTTTAGCAGTAAAACTACCCCAAAATATCTTAAGTGGGTGTTTTGGCGCTGGTTGAATGCATCCATACCGAAGAGATTCGTCTTTGTGCCATCTCACTATCACTGATCTGTACCATGCACTTCAAAATGCGCCTCATCTGAAAATATAACTTTTTGTAAATTCATCTGTTGTCCATTGCTTATGATCGAGTGCCCACCGCAGCCGTGTTTACTTCATTGCAAAAGTCAATAATGTTGCTTTACCTGTTTCCTGGCAGTTCTGCCAACTTGAAGGAGCCTTCGTCGAACATTTGAAGAATCAAGATTTACGCCAACTGAAGCCAAACCTCTGTAGATCTTTGCTGGTTTTCTTGGGATCCTTCACACTATTTATGATAACCCTGACATCGTGAGGTGTTGTCTTGTGTTATCTTCCACATCTTCCTAACCGCAGAGCTCCACAATCACACTGGTCAACAACCAAAATGCTTCCGAGACAAGAGTAGCAAGTTCCAACCAATTTTAGGTCACTGATAATATCATGGTTAAAATTGTTTGTTAGCTCTACTTTTCAATATAGACTAACAGGCTTGCGGCCCCACAGTCTCACTGACATTCATTATTGTTCCAGCAGTCATAGAAGGTGGTTGTGCGTGCAAGTTTATATTTTGAAGTGAAAGGTTGGTGATTTTCTTAGCCAAACAATTTTTAAACTTATAATAAATATTCACTGAGCAAGCTATTGATATGAATGTGATATAAAGCATATGTTGCAATGCATGAAATATGACTTGTGATGGGCTTGCAGGGCGGATACACCAAGTACTGCTGCTTTCTATGTGAATGGGACAGCCGTGCAAGAGGTTGCCACTACATCAGGAGAGACTGGCCACCTCGTCAATCACTGGAGTCTGGGATGAACAATGTTCAACATCCACCTCATTGAACCAAACAAAATTTTGCTACCACCACTACACATAAAACTGGGGCTCATGAAAAACTTTGTAAAAGCTATGGACAAATCCGGTCAGGGATTCATGTATTTAACATCAAAATTCCCCTCACTGAACGACGCTAAGAGAGGGAGTCTTCAATGGTCTCAGATTCGAGTGGAATTTAATCAATAAGAACACTATGTAGTCGCAGTGTTCTTATTGATTAAATACCACTCGTTCGTGGTTACAATACTAAATATACTGCTTGTGGAGGCTAGTACACCAAATGGGAAGTAGAATGAAATTAGCTCTGAGGCACCCACACCATGTCCTCGGATCACGGTACAACACCTAGCTCTGCTGGGTGCGTGATTCTTGTAGGATTGTATGGTCCCGTGGGTTAGAGGGTCGTGGAATTTTCGCTCACCATGAGGCGGACTAAAACACGGGTTCGATCCCCCGGCTAGTCGCAGTGTTATTATTAAATACCACTCGTTTGTGGTTACATATACATATATATAAATTATATATGTATATATATGAGCTGCTGAAGTGTAAAGAACACCAAGTGTTCAGAGAACACCATGTTCACAATAAAGCACACAAAAGAGAATGTCTGTATATTTCGAATTCTGACTTAGGTCCTCTTCAGCAGATGTGCTGAACACATTGAGTCTAGAACTGACGCTAAAAGAAAATTAATTCAACGATAAACATCTTTATATAATTATGGGATATAAACTCCAGTCTCTAATGATTAAAATCCATGTTGTAATTACACTTACATTAGAGAATGACCTAGATTTTAGACTTAGGTCAGCATCCTTATACTTCCTTTTGCCTTCATTAAGATACAATGTACTAAAGTATCTCTAGGGTATTTTCTCCGATCTTGAGTTGCCTTGAGTTTGTTTGCTTGTGTCTTCTGGTAATTTTATCGTTTACACATATATCAATCTTTGCAGTCAGTAAGGTGTTGTGGTCAGTATGACGGACCGGTGAATCCTGAACCACCAGTTCCAGGTTCGTCCAATCATTTATTTATTATTTATTACGGAGTCTCTGACGAGTGTTTACTTTTTCCTCTCCATCTTAAGGCACCAATGACTATCCTTTCAAGGTTTCTTAAGGAACTTTGTGTATTTATTTTCGTGTATTTCGAGGCATGTTATCCATGGCTGGAACATCAATGAGAATCTATCCTTAAAATGAGGGTACTTCCATTAGCCTCGTAGGGAAACTATTAGGGTCTTAATGTCTCTTGAAATTCCTCGACGTTTTCTCTACTGATAGTCAAAAAACTATTTCGAATTGCGCAAATATTTCGGGAAATTTTTCAGCCGTTTTCAGACACGCGAAGCTGAATGTGACATGTGCAGTCCATGCTCCTAAGTAAATATAAATTCTGTCCACTGTGTCTCAAGGTCGTGAAAAAAACTTAACAACTTGACGCTAAAATGTGAACGTTAGTGTTGTGATATATATTCACATCGTTTGGATGGTTCCACATTTTTTACTTGCACATCTTATCGTTCATGTCTCTTCTATATATGCATTATTGCATTCATGTCTGTTAAATGAGGGAGAGAGAGAGGAGAGAGAGAGAGAGAGAGAGAGAGAGAGAGAGAGCTAGCTTCAGCATCTTCCAAGAGATCATCAGCAGTAGCAGACGAGTCTGCGGGTAAGACAGCAGACATTAATATCTGATATCGTCAGCTATTATGAGTGTAATTAAGGCTGGAGCGGATGTGGATGTTGTGATTGTGTGGTGGTGATGGTTGTAGCGGTGGTGAGGGTGATCATAATGGTAATAGTGACAGTGATGGTGGCGGCTGGGTGACGGTGGTGGTTGTGGCTGGGTGACGGTGATGGTGGTGGCTGGGTGGCGGTGATGGTGGTGGCTGGGTGGCGGTGATGGTGGTGGCTGGGTGGCGGTGATGGTGGTGGCTGGGTGGCGGTGATGGTGGTGGCTGGGTGGCGGTGATGGTGGTGACTGGGTGGCGGTGATGGTGGTGGCTGGGTGGCGGTGATGGTGGTGACTGGGTGGCGGTGATGGTGGTGGCTGGGTGGCGGTGATGGTGGTGGCTGGGTGGCGGTGATGGTGGTGGCTGGGTGGCGGTGATGGTGGTGGCTGGGTGGCGGTGATGGTGGTGGCTGGGTGGCGGTGATGGTGGTGGCTGGATGGCGGTGGTGGCGGCTGGGTGGCGGTGATGTGGAGAAGCAAAATTAATAGCTGCTATATCAAATCTTACAACAATTTACTTCAACCAAAAGTGCAGACGGTTGTCCCAAGAGCTGGTGTTTAGCAACAACAAATTCATCTTGGCAAACACACACACACACAAACCGGGAACATACACTCTTTCACAAAGTCAAGACACACATTCACACACACTCTGACATACCAGGATAGCGTCAAATGTATTTCTGTTCACGGATGATATAAAATTAATGTTTAAATATCGACAGAAACAACTAACTACTAAAACTGAAACCCCAACAGCTAAGCAAAATAATATAGAGTTACTCCCCACTTACCAAACCTCTGGTTATGGAACTTCGAAGTGTCTTTGAATTAGCAGGGAGGAGGAATGTCAGTTCGATTTAGGAGAAGTTGACTATAAAAGTGGGGTGGAAAGTAGAATATTCAGAGAGACCCAAGAGCCATAGCTCGATCGCTGCAAGCAAATGATAGGGAGAATGGGGAAAAGAACAAACAATGCCAGTTTATTGTAGGCTAAGAGGTGAGGGTTAGGAACTGGAGCACAACCATTGTTCTGAGTGTACACATGATCACACACGTGAAGAGTCGTCGACAGTTACTGCAAAGATGAATGGGAGAACGAAAAAAATAAAGAAGTCTTGAAATAAATGACAAATACAATGAATAAAAAGAAGATATACTCAAGTCTTACAATATAATTACACAGCATTAAGAAAAAAACGTAGTTTTACGTCGTCACGCCCTCACTGTCTTCGTCCTGCTTCAACAGTTACAGTATCCTGCGCTTCTAGCCTCCATCTCTACATACTACCTGTATACTGGACTTGAAGCCGGGAATGGTAATCTGTATCTATTTTTCTGTGCCTGTATACTGTACTTTTAGCCACAACTTGTAACGTTATGTCCCGAGTATATCAAGCAACTGTACTCGATATTTGACATCTCAATGTGAAGATAATAGTCTGTACAGCATGTAACTAATGAAAATGGACTTTGCAACAGCCTGTATCTCTCTAATGTTTACGTTGCTTTCCAGTGCATTACAGATGTGTATATTCTCCTCTCACTACTGTAACGACATCCCCGTACACTGTAGGCTGAGATCTCTATTTCCGTAACTCACATCTCCAGCGATATTAACCATCTTTCGATTGTATATTACGATAAAACTGACTCGCTAATAACTAAACTACAAAAGAAGTTACATAGAAAACTTCAGTCGTTATTCCATTGAAAAAGAAATGTTGGCAGTAAAAGAATTAAGAATGTTTTTCTGTACCCATGATGAGAGTTCTTTCAGGGACACCACAGAATTTATGCAGCTTTCTTTCTCTCCATCTGTACCGTGATTGAGCGAAGCCTTCGCAAGTCCAGCTACTGATACATCCACTTCCTCAACACATGTCTCCTGATACATCCACTTCCTCAACACACTGTCCTGATACATCCACATCCTTAACACCCCTGTTGATACATCCACATCCTTAACACATTCTCCTGATACATCCACATCCTTAACACACTGTTGATACATCCACTTCCTCAACACACTGTTGATACATCCACTTCCTCAACACACTGTTGATACATCCACTTCCTCAACACACTGTTGATACATCCACTTCCTCAACACACTGTTGATACATCCACTTCCTCAACACACTGTTGATACATCCCCATCCTACACACACTGTTGATACATCCCCATCCTAAACACACTGTTGATACATCCCCATCCTAAACACACTGTTGATACATCCACTTCCTCAACACACTGTTGATACATCCACTTCCTCAACACACTGTTGATACATCCACTTCCACATACACAACCTTAACGAATTCACTCGCTCCATACTCTTCCAATCTGACATCCCGTCTTGTTAATAATATTTACCAACTTTGACTTTTCTGTATTCACTTTCAGCTTCACTCTTCCTTCAACTCTTCAGCCAATTTTTGCAGGATCTTTTCTACCACAGCCAACACCACTGTGTCATCTGCAAACAATTATGAACACATTTTACTTCAGAGTCGAGATTGTTTGGTTTCTCACCTCCCTCCCTCTCTAATACTCCAACCTTCATTTCTACGACCCCATCTATAAATTTACTAGACAATACGTGTGGCGTCACGCGTTCTTGTCGAAAAAAAATTTGGGGATGCAAGAAAATAATCCTATTTCTATATTATTTGTGACTCAATATCCATATATTTTTTGACAGCATGTAACAAATTTCCACGTATATCATACGGTTGCAGCTCTTCCCTTCACACCATAACACATGTATTTCATGGTTCGAAAAAGAAGGGAGGCAACCAGCAACTCTATCAATTATCTAAATAATACGTTTGAACAATTAACCCCTTCAATTTAAAGCCAGTTTCATCTTTCTAAAATCAAATTTTTCAGTCACGATCAACGACAAATCCACTAATTATGATTATTATTAACTTTCCCTCTATTGTGTGGTTATAATTTATTTATATTCCGGTTCTTCATTTTATTTCCTCAAGTTTTCCATAAAGGAGTAACTGAAATTTTCCTCATTCAACATCATACTGTTTTGTGAGGCCCATTCAAAGACTTGATTTATATCTTCTTGGAGATTTGCAGCATTCCTAATGGATGACTCTAATGCAAATCCTGTTATCGTCTACATGGAACCATAATTTCGTCTGCAAATATTTTCATCTGAAATTAATCTCACTTCCAACTAAACTCACTTAGAGGAAATCTCGCTTGGGACTAATCTCATTTTCACATCTATGTCAGATATAAGGGTGAGGTAAAGAATGGGGAAGAGTACTGTGCCTTGGGGAACAAAGCCTTTCACTTTGGCCGCTTCTGACTTAACTCAGTTTGACATTACTCTTTGCATTCTATTAAAAAGTTTACAATATATCTGCCCACTTTTCCAGATATTCCTTTGGCACACATTTTGTGCATTATTACACCATGATCGCACTTGTCCAAGGCTTTTGCAAAGTCTCTGCAACTATATTTGCATTCCGTTTATCCTGGAGTGCATCACAGACCATGTCACAATGGTTAAGTAGTTGCAACTCAAACCCATGTTGCCCTGGGTTGTGCTGTTGCTGGTCAAAGTGGCTAGCGATCTTATTTATTAGAACCCTTTCAAAGATTTTTATATGGGACATAAGTGCTATCGGTCTATACTTTTTTATATTGCTTTGATGCCACTTTTGTGGGTGTGGCTATGTTCGTTATTTTTTTAACGACTATAGGATGACACACGTGTCTACACTCTCTTTCCATAGAATATTTAAGGTACGTGAAAGGGGTTTTTTGAAGCTGTTACGAAACAGAGTGCATGGGCATGGTATCAGTGGCTTTTTCGAAGGACAGTGGAGCGAAGGTTATGCCAAGATTTGAGTCTCGCTCAGGAAAAGTAGGATCATTATATTTAAAGAGAAATGCTAAACCCGTAGCGATGAATACAGCTGGAGAATGGGAGGGACTAAAGGTTCAATACATGGTAGGGAAGGGCAGATATGTCCATGGATCAAGAGCACTTCGCCTGCATCGTGGCACCACCTCTTGAAGACTACACTAGAAATTTTCTCGTCACTTGAGCATATGGATGCTGTCTAGCTCAAGGTTGACAACGTTTCACCCACTTCGAAAAGCCCATTGCTAGTGTGAAATGTCACCATTAAAGAAATACACAGCTGTAACCGTGTTCGCATACCATGTGTTGGTAGCTCATAGTGTTCCCTGGTGATCATAACGTCTCTCTTCACTTCCCACTCTTCCCTGCTCTGTTCATTTACCTTTGTGGATGTAGGGGTCGAGTCCTAACTCCTTGCCTCGCCTATTAACTGTCCGTGGCTGGCGTGCACCGAGTTACATGATGCTATACCATTGTTGTATAAACAATGACCTTCCCTTAATTAGATAGACGTTGTTTAACGAGGCGGTAGTTATGGCGGTAGTTATGAGGGTAGTTGGGAAATTTGTGGCGCCTGGGACACCGTGCCTCTGGCTATGTTAATTAAGAATAACAATTACCGGTGATAAATTAATGAAAGGTATAGAAAGAAAATTAGCGACCTTTTGTTGGTTGGTTAGTATTATGAAATACATAAAATTAACCGAGGATTCATATCCACATGTGGTACAAAGATGCATTAAATTTTGACACTAATTCACATATACCAGCGATGGGACGCATGTTAAGAATACCGAGAAAGTTGATAACGTGTGTGCTTCATATACAAAGAGGTTTACACTTACACACAACCGGAGGTAAACACATTCCCCAGCGGGTCATTACGATACAAGAGGGGCATGGGTCACAAAATCGAGTAACACGGACGGTCACCTTGACAATCCCTTTGTCATCGGTATCAATAAACCCACCACCAAAAAGCTTGCCCTGCCAGAGGAAACAGCCTGAAGAACACTACAAGACAGAAATAACATTAGCATGCTTATCAACATGACAAATCAGGTTGTTCGGCAGAGTGTACGTAGGTGTGGGTAGTTGCCGTGATCCATGACCGAGCACGGGTCATCAGGAATTACTTCCGCAGAGGAACTTGGAGAGTTTGTTGGTGTGTCTGCAGAGATAGTGGAAAAGAATAGAGGAGAAGTGAAGAAGGATAGAAATGGGAGACTACAACATGACTTGATAAAAAAAAAATCACTTCCTGCCACTAGTCTACACTTTACCCTCTCGAAGTACAGTTCCAGCAGAAGAGAAGTTGGGCTTTTCGTCAGGCTAAGTCTCTCAAACCACGCCTCCAGCGTTGGGAAGGGGACAGAAGGGACAAATAGAAAAAAAAAGCCATTAGAAGAGAGACTTACTCTTAAGAGATCAGGAAGCGATAAGAGGCAAGACGGAAACTGGTGACAAGGGTAGAGGTCACTGAGGGAGAGATCACTGATGATTCTCGTGCCTGAGGAGGCTGAAGGTAGGTCAGGAAGATGATCGGTGGTGGAGAATAAGATTTTGTTAGTGAGTTCATACGAGAGCAGAAGGAACTGGAACAGGATGAAAGCTTTTCAGAGGATCTGGAAGTTCTCCCAGGGAAAACAACACCTAATCAAACCTACTAGCAAAAAGTTCGAGAAAAGGGGATCTTATGACGAAGTGCTCTTGAGTGGTAGAAGATATCAGTGTTTATACTTGGATTAAGACAATGTTAATGGAGAGGGAACAGTTACAGGAGCTTATATAAGGGGATGGCAAGAGAAGGAAACACCCATCCTCCAGATAAATCTCTCAAGGCTCACTTGCTGCCCATCTCTTAGCAAGAGCACTTAATGCCTGCTCTAACTTTTCCCACAATAACCCAACACCCTCACCCCTTCCATCCCCCATAACAATAACCCTGTTCCCTTTTCCTGAAAACATGTACACACTAACACCAATCTCACTTCTCCTCACAAATGAGCAGCGAACAGAAAGTCTGGACATCACAGGCCAGAACACAGTAAAAAAAAAAAAAAGCAGGAAACCCAAATTACACCCAAATTCAGATGGATTGATGAATTAAAGGCACGGATATCGGAGGCAACAGCGGACATTATAGTTATAACAGAGACAAAACTACTTGAAACATATTCCAAATTCCCAGCAAGATATCAAGTATGGGAAGAAGACAGTAATTGTCCGAGGTGTACGAATGAAAAAAATATATATTAACATTTGGATTTCTACAAGGATCAGTATTAGAACCAGTGCTGTTTCTGGTATACGCGAATGACATACCAAAAGAGTCAAAAATATTCCGGTTTGCAGGTGATATAAAATTAATACGGATAATAAAACCTGATGAGAAAAAAGCCACATATGGACCTGGACAACCTATATTGACCAGACAAAGGAATGCTGGAATTTAATCCAGCAAATACAAGCTAATGAGAATTTGGAAAGGGTAAGAAGACCAAATCTTACTTATGAAGAAAAACCTTGTGGTGAACATAGTACCGAGCATATCACTAGAGGCATATATAGACCTAATTTGTGCAGCGAATGTTCATTTTAGTAAATTACTGGAATCTCAACAGAGTTATTCACGGCCTTATACACGACAGGCCATTCTTGAAGTATGCAGCACCAGTATGGAACCTCCTCACCTCGCAAAACATGAGAAACATGTGAGAAACATGGGAGAAACATGTGAGAAACTTGGGAGAAAGTGAAGAGGTATGCAACGAGACTAGTCCCAGAGTTAAGGTTAATGAGTTATGAGGACAGATTAAACCTGATAATATGGTAGAATAACCAGGGTAGACATGACAACAATATATAAAATACTTAAGAGGATTTTTTAGTGCGGACGAGGATAAACTGCTCCAGATGAGGTAAAAGGTAGACAAGATAACACTTGAAGGTTAAAGACAAAGATGAGTCTCAGGGATGTCAGGAAGTATTTTTTCAGCCTTAGTGTGATAAGGAAGTGGAATGACCTGGACGAAGCAACAGTGGAGGTAGGTTCTACGATTATACACAGATTTCAGAATATGTATGACAGGGCCCTCGAGATTAGGAGGAAATAAATCCAGCAAGTTAAAAGACAGGGCCAAGAACTGAGCCCTTGCAACCACAAACAGTACACACACACACACACACACACACACACACACACACACACACAATACAGAGAAGTTTTTCCACTGGTTACAAAAACTGGTTGGTTCATCCGCTACCAGGGTCGTCCGTCGCTCCTTTTCCCTCTCCTCCCGGCTAGAGGAATCCCTTCGTATGCCCCTATCCACAAACTCTCGCTTAACTATAAGTAATAATATATCACAAACTATGTAGAGTGATGAATCTAAGCAGGAGTCTACTGGCAGGGCTGCATCTGCTCTTGTTGCCTGCTCCCAGATAAGAATTTTAACAACCATGTTTAGTTAGGCATAAGAATTAACTGAGCATCAACACTGCAAATTGTTTGCCATCCCAATGGCAATAAAATTAACTACTGAGACTGACTCCTTGATTATTGATTCTATGTCATCATTGAGGGCACTAGACTCATGATTCAAACGACACACTAAAGGGAGAAGCCACGTATAAAAAACCCAGAATCAGAGAAAAATTAATTTATGTATATTTTTTTTATGGATTCCATCACACACTGAATTGCTCCTTCATTAAAAATTTGTTAGCCAAAGAAAATACCCTGAAGAATGAAGAATATAATTTTAGTGTGTGTGTGTGTGTGTGTGTATGCCTAGTATTAAGATAAATAAATAATGAATGACAAAGGCATGCACTTAGAAACACACACGAACACTAGGACATTTATTAAAAAAAAGCTTCGGTTCTGGGACCTTGATCACCTAGAAGTGAACAAGGTCTCAAGACCGATTTTTAACATTGATGGGGGATCGCTGAATCCCTATGGGTCATACATCGCCTGAAGGAAGGGGAGGCATTCAAGGTCAATCTAAGGAAGAGGAACACAGGTCCAATTCCTTGGACCTAGTGTTTTCTCGGTATCAATTACCAAATTTAATACCTTGGATGACTGAGTAGATCTACACCCACTACGATAACATGAACTTAGATAAGCATACTGAAAGAGTAGCTTGTAATGTGGACAGACTGACTGATGTAGCAGCCAGGCTTAGGCTTGCTTACAAGTACTTCTGACAGTCTGGCAGACGCACAGATGATCAAACTAAGTGCGAAGTAAGTGGTCAGCGTTATGGCCACTTTCTTAAGCACTGTACACCAGTGTCCACTTATTAAGGAACAAATAGTATAATAACCTGTGTGATAAGGTATCTCAAGGAAAGCAAGATACCAGGCATATTAAGCAAATTTACTTGCAACATAAGACAACTGAAGATACAAATCCAGACGTACATTTGTTAAACCTATTGGGGCCTAGTTCCTACCAAACCATACCACGGGTGGGGTTCGAACCCGTGTCATTACGATTTCGTGAGACTAGTTCCTACCTTTTGTGTATCTATATACTCTAACGCTACCCATCATACGATAAATATGGGATGCAGTCATATAAGCGCTTTGGCAACAAAAATCTAACTGCAAAAGTGTTTGTCCACTGTCTATAAAAAAATCTGCTTACAAAATACTTTCCTTCATGCTCTAAATAACATCTATGCTTCAGTTTTTTTAATAGTGTAATTATTTTGACATTTTTTTTACACTATAATTAGGTATAATATACAGAAGTTTCGGGTTTCGATCAAATCTGCGAGTTCGTTCCTTTGGGAATTCTCTGATTTTTTTTTAGTTTGATCGTGTATGTGTTCACTGAACGTCCCAAACCTTGAACACGCGCGTGTGCGTGCGTACGTGCGTGTGTTTTACCATTTTGTCTTAGACACATGTCGATTAGACACTTTTTTGTCAATTACTTTTGCATAAAATAAATCTTCTGTATAAAATATAGTAGCTTTGTAATTTTCCAACTGACCATATAACATCGCCATTCTATTTGTCTTCGAGAGCATCCAGGACCTTGTCGTAGTGGTCGAGTAGTTGGGACAGACAGGAGCGACCTGCTCTAAACCCATGCTGCCCTGGGTTGTGTAATTGATGGGTATCTAGATGAGTGGCGATCTTGCTTCTTAGAACACTTTCAAAGATTTTTATGATATGGGATGTTAGCGCTATTGGTCTGTAGTTCTTTGCCAATGCTTTACTGCCAGTAAGTACTACGTGTATATATATATCCCAGTAAGTACTACGTGTATATATATATCCCAGTAGGTACTACGTGTATATATATATATATCCCAGTAAGTACTACGTGTATATATATATCCCAGTAAGTACTATCGTGTATATATATATATATCCCAGTAAGTACTACGTGTATATATATATATCCCAGTAAGTACTACGTGTATATATATATATCCCAGTAAGTACTACGTGTATATATATATATCCCAGTAAGTACTACGTGTATATATATATATATATATCCCAGTAAGTACTACGTGTATATATATATATCCCAGTAAGTACTACGTGTATATATATATATCCCAGTAAGTACTACGTGTATATATATATATCATAGTACTACTTATATATATATATATATATATATATATATATAATAAAATATCCCAGTAAGTACTACGTGTATATATAATATATATATATGTCGTGCCGATTAGGTAAAACTGGTCAATTAGCAAGAACTCATCTAAAATTAAGTCCTTTATAAAAATTTCTCTTATACGTTTAAAGATATATTTTTTTCATTTATGTTAATGTAAGAATTTATAATTTTGAACCAAGAGAAACTTTGAAAACCTACCTAACCTTATTACAACAAGCGCAATATAATTTAGCCTAACCCAACTAAATATATTTTAGATACGTTAACATTAATTTAATAATAAACAAACACAATTAAATATATTTTTTTCGTTATGTTCAGAATGATTTTGGCGAAATTATTGCATACACAAATTTTCACTTGTCTTATATGGCAAGAAGAGCGTTGCTATTTAAGCCAAAATCGCAAGTTTTACCTAATCGGCACGACATATATATATATATATATATATCCCAGTAAGTACTATGTGTATGTATGTATGTATGTGTATATATATATATATATATATATATATAATGTGCCGAATTATATATATCCATGAAGTGCTAAGCCTGTATGGGCCAGTGTGTTTTGACTGAATATTTTACAGGAGTTTTGCATATACTTCACCGAGGGAGGAAACATTAGTTAACTTGGTGAATATTAAAGATGACTGTGGCTTGGGAGTTAGTACCTGGGGATGTGTGGGAATGTTAATGTGCTGTATGACCCACCAGGGTTTAGCGCTTATCTCTGAATAATACAGTAATACGTCTGTGGGTGTGGGTGGGTGTACGTGTGTGTACTCATCGAGTTGTATTTGCGGTGGTCGATTCCCAGCTCTTGGCTCCACCACTTAATTTGCAATGGTTTGACGTTATTTCTGACTAGTCTCGTAGGCACTGTCGTACCCACTTTATAGACTGCGTAAAGAGGTTTGCCTCTTTCACTTTCTCGTAAAGCTCTGTCTACTTATCCTCCTTAGAATAAAAAGAATTTCTAGCGTACCCCTGTGTTCTTATTTACTATGCATCCCCGTTTCAGTGCCTCACTAATCGGTATCTTGCACGTCGTAACCATGTCTCCTCTGGTCCTTCTCTCCACCAAGATTTTTAGTTTCGTAACTCAAGCCTCTCAATTCCGAGGCCAGAATCCTCTGAAAATTCCGAATTTCAGTACATGCTTGGCCAGAATGGGCTCCATGCTGGCGCTGCGACCTCCAGCATAGTGTTTGTGCGATGTCTTTAGTACGTAGGTAAGTAAAGAAACTTATTTTATTTAGATTTACGTACACAAAGATTTCTTACTGAAGTTGACAGCTACTAGTGGTGTTACTAGTAACACTTGACAACAGCTACTAGTGGTGTTACTAGTAACACTTGACAACAGCTACTAGTGGTGTTACTAGTAACACTTGACAACAGCTACTAGTGGCGTTACTAGTAACACTTGACAACAGCTACTAGTGGTGTTACTAGTAACACTTGACAACAGCTACTAGTGGTGTTACTAGTAACACTTGACAACAGCTACTAGTGGTGTTACTAGTAACACTTGACAACAGCTACTAGTGGTGTTACTAGTAACACTTGACAACAGCTACTAGTGGTGTTACTAGTAACACTTGACAACAGCTACTAGTGGTGTTACTAGTAACACTTGACAACAGCTACTAGTGGTGTTACTAGTAACACTTGACAACAGCTACTAGTGGCGTTACTAGTAACACTTGACAACAGCTACTAGTGGTGTTACTAGTAACACTTGACAACAGCTACTAGTGGCGTTACTAGTAACACTTGACAACAGCTACTAGTGGTGTTACTAGTAACACTTGACAACAGCTACTAGTGGTGTTACTAGTAACACTTGACAACAGCTACTAGTGGTGTTACTAGTAACACTTGACAACAGCTACTAGTGGTGTTACTAGTAACACTTGACAACAGCTACTAGTGGTGTTACTAGTAACACTTGACAACAGCTACTAGTGGTGTTACTAGTAACACTTGACAACAGCTACTAGTGGTGTTACTAGTAACACTTGACAACAGCTACTAGTGGTGTTACTAGTAACACTTGACAACAGCTACTAGTGGCGTTACTAGTAACACTTGACAACAGCTACTAGTGGTGTTACTAGTAACACTTGACAACAGCTACTAGTGGTGTTACTAGTAACACTTGACAACAGCTACTAGTGGTGTTACTAGTAACACTTGACAACAGCTACTAGTGGTGTTACTAGTAACACTTGACAACAGCTACTAGTGGTGTTACTAGTAACACTTGACAACAGCTACTAGTGGTGTTACTAGTAACACTTGACAACAGCTACTAGTGGTGTTACTAGTAACACTTGACAACAGCTACTAGTGGTGTTACTAGTAACACTTGACAACAGCTACTAGTGGTGTTACTAGTAACACTTGGTCAACATAACAGCTTCTAGTTATGCTAACAGAGCTCCTTAATGGTGCTAGTGGCACTTAAGTTGCAGTTAGATTTGTGGTGTTTGTCACTTTACCATTAGAGTAGACTTGCCACTTACTAGTGGCATAAAGGGTTGAGTTTACCACTTGCCCTGTGCTGTTAGTGGTGCCGTCATCACTTTCTCCACTATCTCAATAAGCACTCTGCCACTTGTTGGTAAGCAGCGCCACTTTGCTCACCACTACCCCGGCAGCCACTTACAGCTACTAGCTATGCTGTGCAGCTGGGCGGACGCTGCTATGCATGGATGCCAGCAGCTCCTGGACGCCACCTACGTGTCTATGCTACAAGAGAGTTGATATGGTCAGTTGCAGGAGGTGAGAACACAGACATCTTACACTGTGTGGGGGATTTCACCACCCTGGTACTGCTGCCGCTGCCGCCACTGTCTCCACTGCCGCCGCTGTCACCTCCACCACTATTAACACTACCTCTTCCACCACCACTGCCTCCACCACTACCACCATGATACCCACACAGCCCAAAGACTAAATTTAAAAAAAAATAATTAAAATCTAAAAAATATTAGCACCACTAGCATCACTACTATTACCCACCACCATTACCATACTGATCTATGGTAGTTATCCGTCTCAACCTAATACCCCTCACATACACCCTTTCCGAAGTAATTAACATAGCTTGTTAAACCCTAATTGTGTAGAGAGTCAGTACTCCGCGCAGGCACATAGGGGTTTGTGTTAATTGCCGTTGATTCCATAATGAACCTTAATGAAACCTATCATAATTAACGTAAATAATCCCAACATGTTGCATTACATAAATCGCAAACTATGGCTTGAATTAATACAGTATTGGTATACCTGGCGCAGCCTGGGAAGAGAGCAGAGGGGAGGGTTTGCGCCACCCACTGCTAACTCAGTATGCATAAGTGTTTAATCAGAGGTGCATGTCTGTCTTCTTGTATTTTTTAAATTGCCATCTGATATCTGTCCGAGCTGTTTCTTACAGTTGTCTCACAGTTCTTATAGTTGTCTCAAGACAGGTAAATTATAGCTAATTATTGCTAATGGTGTTGAAGCAGGTACTGAATTTGTTATTTTGGAGTAACAGATCGATGCTCTATTTAACTGTTTATTTTCCTTTTTTTTTAAATTAGTTTTGGTCTAAACTGTGTGTGTGTGTGAATTTTATATTCCGAATTTTTATTTATTCCCTCACAATTAGCCTAATTAATAGGCCTTTAACAATACACCAGTACTAACCAGTGGAAGAGGAGCAGTGGGGGAGTGGCAGCGAGAGCAAAATAAACTAATCAGAATTTTAGTGGTTGTACTTAATGTACCTGAAGGTTTGTTTGTTATTCTTGATTTGCCGGTACTCTCCCGGCCCGGGTCTTTTCCAGATGGTGGCCCGGCCTTGGTTCCCTGTCTTGGGAGTGTCGTGAGACCTATGTCTCCCATGGGAGGACATACAAGTACCTCATCTTCTGGGACCAAGTGTCCCCAGGCCTAGCCCCATTCCCCGCCCTCACGGGGCTCGTAGGGAGAAGCTAGGCCTCTGGTCTGCCATCTTCCCCGCCCTAGGAGGGCTCGTGGGAGTGATGGCTCTCTGAATCCTATCTGAAGGTGATCATGTCATTGCTAACAGTGACTAGCACAAGATCACTGGATTGTTTGCTGAAGGATCTTTGTATGTTGTACGAGACGGTAAGATCACCCAATACATTGTCAATACCCATAAGAAAGAATTCACATTGTCCAAGAATACCTCATTATCTGATCTTATTAGGAGTGCGAGCAGAACTGATAGCTATCCTTCACAAGGGTCACTGCTGTTGAGAAAAAAAAAAATCGTATCACTGGTGCAAGAAACAATATTTATGACTTAGAGATTTGTGAGAATGGTGCACCTCGCTTTCCTTTCTAGGGAGTAGATGAAAAACATCAGTGGGATTCGCTTTATTCCCCCACCTTCACCTAGGGTTAGGTAAGGTTCGTCAGGAAACAGGACAAGTGTTTCCTGACGAGGGTCTTAATCATATGATGACCCGCAGCTGGAGCTTCGGTCATCTGACTGAGGACTTCCGCTAATCTTCACCTAATTATAGTGAAAATTACATAATAACAAGACTTATTTTTTAGAAAACATTTAAACGTGCTAAAAACTTATAAAAAATACAGCACTATATATAAAGAGGTATTTTCAGCGTAAACGTATTTACTGAGGTATAATTTAATCCCCATTTTAGAGTTTAAAGTATTTTCATGGTGGTGAAAAGGTTACGTGTAGTCTTTAATGACTAATGTAGTCTATAGGCTTTAAACTCCATTAACCAAGTTAACCAACCACACCTGGTTTTACAACAGAGAAATTCTCATGCCAGACCTTCAAAAAATTAAAATATGTTTTAAAATGTTTTAAAAATTTTTATAAGTTACATAAAATTGTTTTTTTAATTATTATAAATATAATATATATATAATATATATATATATATATATATATATATTTGTCTGCCGATTAGGTAAAAAAGGTCAATTAGCAAAAATCACAAAATTAAGTCCTTTCTAAATTTTCCTTATACGTTTAAAAATATATTTGTGATGCATGCGGGGGTGAATGAAAAGCTGAGCCACCTCCAAAAGCTGGGTCCTTGGGTCAACGTCTAGCGTGAGCTGACGCCAAGGTATTGGACCAGTGTGGTGGTCGGCAAAACACTGCGTACCTTTCATGAGGTTTGTAGGTTCGAGTCTCCGTCGGGAAGATCAGTGTTTGTGAATATTTCGCGCTCTTGCGAATTCCTAGCAAAAAAAATTATATATATATATATATATATATATATATATATATATATATATAATGGTACAAAAAATTCAAGAGATACATTGTTGATATAAAATGGCATATACAGTACATGAGGGGGAGAACATGTCTGCATATTGTTACGTGTTTGTCACTGATTATAATGCAAAATCTCATCCAGCTCCTCAGGCTGGGGCGCGTGTCCCAAAAAACAGCATGCATTACCCCCCTGAACAGCAGGCTGGTCGCTGGAAAGATAATAGCTGCCCTGGGATCCCTAGTTACCATGTTGAGTCTTTTTCCCAGCTCCTTTAAAACTTTAAAAGCACTCTTTCCCAATGACCCAATTCCGAGCCTATGGGAACACAACCCTAATGATGGGCAACGTATTTTTCTAGACTTTTGGGTTCCCTGTCCAGGGGGGGTGATACCATCTGGACGCTTTTTTGCCATCAGATCTGCATATTGGGGTGGCTCCCTTTTCTGCTGGGCACCCGGCTGTTGAAGGTTTCCCCTTGATATTGTTATTAACCCTGTCTTAATCTTTTCCCTCGGTTTAGGCACACCAGACCATGGTACTGAATCGGCCCCCTGTTCACTGTCCAAAAAACACCTGTGTTTTGACGAGGGGCGGCAAATCGAAGGAAACACCAATTCGGGTGGTCTGTGGGTCGAGGCGTGTGCCAAGGCTGGGTTGGGGAAAACCAACAGAAAATCCCCTGCATGGGGGCTCTCCTGCCAGAAGGTGGGCTCTATCCTTCCCTGAAAAAACATTGCTGAGGCTATATTCTCTACTATTATCCCCGTGAATTGTTTGTAGTT